>CAEFZX010006608.1:0-12500 GCA_903066825.1 Alfaro cultratus | reverse complement strand
AGAAAAATCATAATTCTGTTTGTGTTTTCAAAAACTATAAACAAACCTGGCATACCAAAGGCTACAAGAACTTACACTGAGCAGTCCTCCCTGGCTCCTGGTGTGGCCAAACACCTTTTCAACAGCAGCGTCTTGCAGCGGGTAGGAGTGCTGGCCTACAAACTTCTCGCCATTGGAGAGAGACAGCGGGCTGCAGCGTCTGGCCTCCAGCAGCAGGTCAGAGAACAGGAAGAACATCTTGGGCTTAGCCTCAGAGCCCTTTGGAGGAACCATGTTTAGCCAACCCTCACGGATGAACCATCTTTCTGTGAAATGGAGATGATTGGTTGAAAAGAATGTTACTTTCTCTCCAGGACGTGGGTTATTTGGAAATTCAAAAAAAAAAAAAATCAAGATTGAACATGGAAAGCTCCAAATAAATCATTTTTAGCTCAATTTCTTTTCTGATTTTGGCTATGGGTGGCAGCATAACGTAGCAGAAAACGCAGTGTATATATAAAAAAAGGAATTCAGTCAGACACTCCAACTCATACATCAACTTATTTAGTATAGAGCATGAGAAAAGATTGAATTACCTGCAGATTATTCCTCTTATTTAATCCAATTTATTTTTGCTTCATTTTTTTTCTTTATTTGTTGCAGCAGCATCTCTTGCAGTTATCATTCTACTTAACTGCCTATGTGGCCTATACCAAGAGAAAAGCTCATGTTTTTACTTTGATTGGCAGCAGTAAGACGACAGCTAATAAGCAGGGAACTGACATTTAGATAGATAAAATGAAAATGTATCCTGGGTCCAGAGTCATTTTCACCAAAGTGATTGTAGTTAGCCTGAGTGACTGCAGCTCTGCCTTTGGGCTCAGGAAGGACATTTTCAGCAGCAGACAAGCCCACTGAGATTAAGTGGCAGGGCCAAGAATGGGTCACATTGCTTATAAATGCAATGTGCTTCAAAAAGAAAGAGACATGCCATGACTTCTCACATGTTTCACTGGCAAAATGACTGACTGTTTCAATAAATATGAAATAAACACTTTCTGAAATCTAATTGGCTTGTTTGAGATAAAAGCAGACAGCAGGTACACATTAAAAGAGAAGATTCACATGAGAATTACTTTATTACTACAAATTTAGGAGTTTAAACACATAACATTCTTAGTTCATCTGGTGTTCAGTCAATCTCCATAGTCTTTCCCTGATGAACTAACCAGGATTACCAGTTTACTTCAAGGTAATGCTTACTGAAGCTAAATTTAGTCAGCAGACTCTCCAAAGTCAAATCTTAGAGGTTTTTCTGGCTGACTTTTGGTTAAACCGCTATTGAAGCAGAGATAACCCAGCTTCTATGGAGTACTAAACAAGCCAAGAAATCAGTGGCAGAACTTGCAAAAGATTTTCAGAATTTAGCTGCGGCTTCTGGATGGAACTCTCATGTAGGCATTAAATGAAAATCTTAAGAATGTAATTACCTGCCGAGACAAACCAAAGAGTCTAGAAGAATGAATTAAACTCACCATTCATTTAGACAACTGTTTAAGACAAAGATCTAAAGGAAAACAACAGAAAATGGTGGCTAACCCTTTCATGATGTCCTCAGCTTCTTTGGTTGATCCTGTAAAGTTACCTGTAGCAGAACCCGTCCAGATCGGACTAGAACCACAGCTGAAGAACAATAGCGTCTTATGGCATCTCAGGGTCGTTTCTAACCATGCTCATTTGCCCCGCATGGTTAGGTTTGAACTAACCCAACTTAAAAATGATTCCATGCAATTACAGCTTGTAGATTAGCTTGTCTGACATTGGCTCTAGAATGTGAACATTTCCATGAATATGTTTGAGTAACTGAGCTTCTATATTGGGTTTCAAGAAAACTAAGAATTTCTTTTGTATAATTTAAAGATAAAATGATTTCTGACTTAAAATAAAAAAATACTTGGGTGATCAGAAATTAATAAATGTTCAAAATAATACAATCTCAGATTATTATTATTTTTAAACTATGTCATGTCCAGAGACTTCAAATGAAAAATAAAAATAATTGAAGTGAAGGAGAAATATTTGGCAGATGCATGGACAATCAAACCTAATTACTTACATAGAAAATGTAGGTCTTCAGTAACAAATACAAAAACAGACATAAAAAACACACAACGGTGTGCTGTGTCTGCCTTAGTGATTTCGGCTTTGAGTTCCACAATTGCTCCTCTCCTGTCCTCTAAAGCTACTTAATATGTTGGAGGGGCTCTGATGCTTCTGATCTGTAATAGGCACTGCTTTTCTTTCTCCAACATTAAAGGTGGTGGTGAGGAGGAAGGAGAATGGGTCGGGATGAGGTTGCTGTATGGGGAGGTGCTGCTGCACCTCTGAAGTCTGCCTGGTGGGACCGGAGCTTTATTCACTAAAATGGAGCCTGTGCACTGCAAAGGCTTGAGAACTTGGATGAGAGGAAGCTTTCAAAACTTTCCACATTGGCCTTAGAGACATGAGCTGCTATTCATCGTTAACTCTCAGCCTCCATGAGCTGATTTAAAAGCAGTTTGCATATCCACAAAGACAAACACAGGTTCCTATTTTCTATCCATTCATTTTAGTATATCAATAATCAACTTAATTTACACCCTACCTCTAATCATAACCCCTTTCCATTAAAATGTGCTTCTGCACCATGGACAGGTTTAATCTTTAGGAGATTACTAAATACACCACAAAAGGTCCTAAATAGGTAACATAAACACAGAGGCACACACAAGCGCACGCGCACACACGCACACGGGCATACACACATTAAGAGAAACACACATTCTGGCTTTCTTTTTATCTTCTGGTCTGCGAGATGAAGCAGGACTCTAATTGGTCCTGGGGGAGTTTGGCAGGGTGAGCAGCGCTACAATGAGGCCTAATTCTCTTGAGGCAAACAAAAGGAAGGGGAGTGGCAGGAAGAAAAGAGCCACCATTCCACAAAGCACAGGATGAACCGCAACTCAAGAGAGGAAATCAATTAGAAAGGTAGAAAGCAGGTGAAGGGTAAAGGTACATTCATTCATTCATTTAAATACTTTCATAACTTGTATCTAAAGTATTTTCCAGTAGTCAAAGATGTACAGGCAAGACAAGCAAAGACAGTTCAATGGTTCGGCTGCGTATTTAATGGTAAGCACATATAAATGTATTTTTTTTTTCTTTTTACAGCCTTTCCCCTAAAATTTGTGCTGTTATATTAAACTACAGCGTTTCTCCTACCATTACCCAGGTGGGATGGGGGTCGTAATCTTCCTCCTTACCCACCAAGAAGATTACGACATAGTAATTGTAGGTATTCACAGTGAATGCCTTTGATTTTATCAACCTTTCCAGTAACAGCAGACCACATTGTGAGTGATTTCTGCCCCTAGTGGTCGCTCATCTATCTGACACACTGAACTGAGTGTGAGGGTGTGCACACCAAGTCACGCAGCTCGCTTGGTTTGTGACTTCAGTGCGAATTTTCAAAAGCACCAACCACAAGGTTGACAAACGGTGGATAAAAACACACGCTTCTACTCTGTCAAAGACACACACACTCCCACCAGCAGAGAACAAACACGAAAAACAGTCATAAAATCCTGCGAAGCATGCAAGGCTATCAGCCTTCTTAGTGCTCAGTCAATCAGATGCATTAAACACACTGATGCTGGTGAGCTACGTTGTAGCCATAATGCCCTACCCCAGAGTAGACTGAGAAGTATGGCTGCCGCCGGGCACTCTGACCGTGGAAGACTGGTGAAGTGCCTTGCCACAACAGGCTGAGCGGGGGTTCAAACCAGATGAACCCTTATGTCCTAACACACTGTCACCCTGCTTAAGCTGGGTGACAGCTTAAGCAGGGTGACAGCTTTAGCAGGGTGACAGCTTTAGCAGTCTTCCTCTCCCTCTTGTGTCTCAAAGGACTTTGAGCAACAGATTCAGGAATGTATAAGAGAGATGGTGGCAATTGATGAAGAAGATGAAAGGAATGCGTCATTGGAGGATCCAACCTGGAGCCAACACCTGCATCTTCTGGCCTTGCAGCAGCTTTTGCACTCTGCAGAGCTGCAGGTGGTTTTCATGGCGCTGAGCATTGCTCTGGATACGCTGGGACACTTCACACACAGCAGCCACGGCTCCTACAGAAATCAAAGATATATAGTGTATTAGGAGGACATTCACAAAATTGTGTGTGAGCTCTGTCTGAATCAAAATGAATATGTTTCTAAACATATTTTGGGCATGCACACATTTCTGTGTCAAAAGAAAGAGCAAACATGTAAGAAAATACTAAATGTTTTGGTTAAGAAAAAACATTTCAAAACCATGTGAAGCATTAAAGGGGTCCAGATAAAATCTATCTAGCAAATAAGCAGTGATAGTTATAAAAGTAATATAAGACTAGAATATAAGACCCAACAAATGGCCTTGGTGGAGAAGTTCGGGAACAATCAGCAGAGTTTGCAGAACGTGGTAAGCACATATGACGAGGTGGAAAAGGTCTTACTGATTTCAGAAGAGAGTGCAGATTGCTCCAAGATAATACAATGGCAACAATGACTCAAATAACCACTCCACTGTTTCTCCTGTATTAGCTCCAACCTAACGGGAAATGAGCTACTCCTACCCCAAACAGCATTCCACCCTGGCCAGCACTGGTTCCGATTCTGTTGTCAGAGTACATAACACTTTTTGAAAGTTAAATATTTTCCTTTAAATGGTTCATACAGTTTAAAGTCACTAATAGGAATCCCAATAAAGTCTAGGACTCATCAGTTTCCTGCGAATGCAGCTGAGCTGCTTGGTGCACCGCTATGGCAGGCCGTCTGCACATTTAATAATCTTGAGTATTTTGCTTCAGTCTTCCACCACTGCGTTCATCAGTTACAGAATCATACAAAAAAAATCTGTAAACAGAAGAAAACATCCAGCATTAAGCCTACATTTTGTCACTACTCTGGTAAAGTATAATTTAGATTTTTCAAAATAGTTTTCACTGAAACAAATTGACTAACATAGTCATGTTGTCACATTCACAAATATAGATACAAATATATGTTCAGATGAATGCAAATATCTTAAGAAACCCACTATGAAGACAAAAGCCAGCTGAAGCAGCAAATATCGATGAGTTCTGAACAGTGATCATGCTGGTCTTCTCTGAGAATGTATGATACATCTTAAAAATGAAAAAAAAAAAAAAAAACTGGATTATTATTTGTTTTTAACAATAACTTTCTTGATCTGTTTTTGAAAGGCTTCATAAGATCACAGACTAACTCAACCTGATTTCATTAAGCTCCCGTCACGAACTCTACTGAGCGGTGAAAATGAAAATATTCAAAGAGTCCTGATTAGGTGTGATGGTCTGCTGAACAGTGTGTTCAGAATCACCAAACCATGGTTATTTTAATTAGGGATGCTGGTCTCCACCACAGGGGTCCTTCGGTCCCATAATGCAATAGCTGCTTTCAAGTTAGTATTTATGTCTATGATATGTACAGAAAAAGCTAAACCTGGCATGCATGGGGTATTATAAAAAAATTAAAAAAAATCTTTAAAGGATTTACACCATCAAACCATTACCATCAGAGGAACATCCTACTGACTGGACTGACGACATCCCAGTTACCAGTAATGGCACAAGCGCTTAAACAAAGCAGAGGTCAGATGTCACTTTGTCATCCACTGCAGGAATCATAAATAATTGCTATGCAATTCTTTTTCCCCAGAGTTGAGAAAAATTAGCCTGTGGAATAAAAGTTTATTATTAATAAATCATGTTGGAAATTAGCGATGCTATAAAACTGTCTGTGAATGGTAAAACCAAAGCTGTGTCATGAAAAATTATGTTGAAATTTGATTAAAAACAAATGTACTCGGGGCGTGCTGTGGTGGCGCAGGGGGTTAGCACGCCCCACGTTTGGAGTTCCTTAGTCCTCGATGCGGACGTCGCGGGTTCGACTCCCGGTCCCGGCGACCTTTGGCGCATGTCTTCCCCCTCTTCTTCCCCCTTTCCTGTCAGCCTACTGTCACAAAAAATACGAGCCACTAGCACCGCAAAAAAACTCTTCGGAGAAAAAAAAAAGGTAAAAAAACCAAAAAAAAAACACAAATGTACTCAGGTTCGATGTGTCTGAAACGTCTGTTGATGCTGCCTGGCCAGCAGCAGCTCATTTGCATAATTGTGACACAGCCATAAAACATCGTATTCCTTAATGAGGTCAAAACAGGCCTCATTCACTGATAAGGTGAAATCTCAATATCTGAGAATGATTTTGTGTATTAAATGTAATGAACATGTTTTGCATATCACACAGAATGCTTGTTCCAGGAAGCATAGTGGACCTTTAAAGCCAATTGAATCAAGGAAACTCTCGCTGAACAGCTTATAGCAAGAGTGTCAGACTCATTAAGATCATGAATGTCCTCATGGTGTGGCAGAATGTATTGATAAAACCCATTAACAAACTGCTAAAATATGTATAAATAGCTAAGTCTGCTTCAGTCAGTACTTTTAAAGTTAAATAATATTGAACATCTTTTCACACTGATGGAATTTGGCAGTATACAGATAAAACCTGATTTAACTTGACTGATTAAACAATATTTAAGCACAGAACTGTTATCTTGTCCTGGTGGGCTGGATTTGGCCCCTGTGGTCTAAAGAATAAACCATCATACCATTTGGAGGTATTAATGTCCCAGTCTGTTGCTTCCCCCCCTCTCTCTTCTCTTTGTCACTGGCAGCACACATGTGCAGCAGTGCCTGTAATAATTATGGGAGGAATTTCTATGAGAATATGTTGAGTTTTTTCTCTCACAAGTTCACAAATTCATATCTTGTTTTTGTGCAAAGCAGCTGGCTTTCTTCAACTACTGGACAACTGAAAAAGGTGCTTGCAGCGTTTTCCCAGCTTAATAACAAATATCATCTGTAAAGGTTACATGCAGACAATGTTCTCCTGTACAGTTTTTAGAAGAAACATTCTACATAAACTCTACTGTGCATCAGTTAACAATACAATGACGTTGAAGTTAAAATGCCTTGCCTGCAAACGTTCCATTTCTCCAAGGATCACTTGAAAAAGAACAAAGCCTCTGACTTGAAAGAAGAAGGCTAACATGGGACCTGAATGCACAAAGTCTAGTCAGTGGTGCTGAATCAGCCCCTCGCTCCTGCCAGGCCTCCTCCAAAAAATGCATTTGCAAAAAGAATTAGGAGAAGGAAAGAAGAGGCTTTAAAGGGATCATCTCAACCAGGACTGGTGGCTTCAGGTGGTTTCAGAAATTGTGTGATAACAGGAAAGAGAAATAAAAAGATTCATTTTTATAAAACCACTGAGAGGACACGCCCCAATAATGAAAACTATCAGTGAGCTTGGATTTAAAAGTAAAGTCTGACACAAATTTCTCACTAATCTAGATTTGAATCCATTTTGCATAATTTAAACACTAGCTTACTACAAACAACAACAAAAAATAAATTAAAACTTAATTTAGTAGTTCTATCAGTAGAACTACTAAGCCTGAGGAGACTTGTGCAGGCCTCGTCCCCATCGTCCTCCTGCTACTGTAGTGCAAACACTATTTTAACTTGTGAACTCTGGCACGTTTTCATTCAGTTCCAGTATCTTTGCTGTGGTTCTCTGGGCGGAAGCAAAAGCTGTGAGTCTATGAAAATTAACTTCATACAAGAAATTGTATGAAGAAACCTAAAAAAAAAGAGAAACCAAATAAGAAGCAAAACAGAAAATAAAAGAAGCAATTTCTGAAAACGTCTGGTATATCAATAAAAAATAAAAAATAAAAACTACAGAAAATATGACTATTTCAACAGTCACTGACAGCAGCAGGACTGTTTGTTGCCTTGGTTTCCACATTTATCTTCCACCTGCTGCAACTCTTTATTCCACATTGTTCTTCAGTTGTGTTTGACCCAGCACAAAGGTTTATCAGACTTCACTGATTAGAACCTGAGCTGCACCGCTCAGGTCCGACTGTGTTCCAGACAGTCAGATCACAAAATTTGCAACCATGAAAACTCAGTGCAGGTACACCAATTAAATCCTGCCTGAATATGCAGGAAGAGAAAAGTAATGCTTCAGGGAGAAGGGACAAAGAAGAAGGAAAGCAAACGGATACAGAATGGAAACAGCAGTTAGGTCTCTTGTGATTCTCTGTTCATTTTGCTAAAATTATCCGAAATTTCTCATTGAACAATTTCCATTATGTGCTCGTATATGCTACACATACAAGACTCCCTGATAAAAAAAAAATACTAATGAGAAGAGGAAGGAAAAAGGAGGGCACAGTTAGATATGTACCTTCATTTTAGAGTCAGAGGAGGTTTTAATTTGTAAGCACACCAGCAACCACATTTTAATTGATACACATAAATAATTCCTTGTGTATATTTGCACTTGAAGCACATTTTCTGTTTATTTGACAACTGGAAATAGTCATTATCAAGATCTGTGTTGATGTTGAAGATTTTATTTATTAATATAACCGCCTGCTTAATATGCTCTGAGCCACTCCTAATTAATGAGGTCAAACTGGAGCCACATGTACATACAGTATTCGCTTGCTTTTATTTCCTCTCCAGTCAAATGATGCTTTCACACTTACAATGGAGTTATGAAGAAAATCACTTTTCATTCTCCTTTAAATCAGACAGACTACGGTGTCATGAGGACAAGCCATAGAGTTTCTAACTGTGCAGACTCCTTAATTTGTTGCTTAAAGATGTTTGAAGGAGACCAACATGATCTTTGTCTAATGATGCAAACCACATTAAAGCTGCTCCTGTTTGCATTTAATGAGAAATTCATTAGCAAAGACATAATGAAAGGCGGAGATGTAAATACAGATGGTCCATATTTCAGTTGTACTAAAAGAAAAACATGGACTAATTTGAATAAAGAGATACTTACTGGAAAGCTGTTCAAACTCTGGGTGGTCTGGACTGGTGTTGGCGGCCAGGTCTTGGAGGAGATGCTTATACCTGAGTAACAAACAAAACCAGTTGAACTAACTGAAGAATAGAAAAATGCAGAGTCAACAGCTGTTGGTATGTATTGAACTGCAGACTTTGGAAGATCTTCTCTGCCATTTGGCCCAAAGCTGTCAAGCTACGGTTGTTAATTTGATGTGAACTGTCAAATAATAGTGCACATTTTGCAGTTTAAAAAAAGTGAGATACTGATGCCATAATTACAAGACTCAGGGCGCACATAATCCCAGTTATACTTCCCTCCAGATAGTTGCGCATTGTTAGCTCCTTGCAGATTGTTATTCTGCAAAAAACATGCAGACAATCTGATCCCTAATAAGTCTATACGCATATTTCAAAGACATAAACCTGTAGGGCAAATGGACTGCACTTGCATAGGGCTTTGTCCAGAGAACCCCAAAGAGTTTCACACTACATTCAAAATAGATGATTTTCATTTTTTTAAGTAAATAAAAATCTAAAAGGTTAATCAATGAAAATATGCAAAGTGCCAGGCATGTGAATGTTCTCCTTTGTAAAGGTAATTTTATTTATATAGCACATTTTCAGCAAGAAGGCAATACAAAGAGCTTTACAGGAATTAAAAGGAAATACAAACAAAATAAACCAAAGGAAAGAGCAAAAGAAGAAAAAGCTAATAATGTTAATCCAAAGTAAATAAACTAGAGACTCCTATTCAGGGTTGGTAGATAAGTATAAGTAAGTATCCTCTGGTCTAACACACAAATCTCAATAATCTGCACTGAAGTTAGTGATAGTAAGAGAACAAAATAAGTTTATGGTGTTACTTTTGCAAAATACTGTATTGGTGAATAATCGCTCTACACAAACTTGATACTTCATAGGATAACATGACCTACAGGCACATTGACAGTTCTCATTGATTTTCACCATGTCTGTCTCCACCTCTCAGCCCACCCCTCCCTGAGTCTAGTCTTAACTTGTTTTACAGACACAGTGGTGCCACTGGAAGAGGCCATTAGAGACGAAACCAGGCTGTTTGACTCTGGTCTGTTTGGTGGCATTAAATGTTCCAGCGTAATGTGGCAGAGGTTGTTTAGACCAATGGTTCCAAAACTTTTTAGCCCACAACTCTAAATGTAATGGTGCAAGCTTCTCACACTGGGAGGGGAGAGTGGCATACTCTCTCTTTCTCTCTCATGTAGTAATGCCTAATAAGCATAAGCCTCAGTAAAAACCACTAAATAAAAGAACTTAGAAACTTAGATGCCTCATGGGTCGCAGTATCATCCATTACTTAAAAAAAACCCTAAAAAAAAACCTAAAAAAAAAAAAGAATATTTCTGAAAATGAAACCTTGCCAGTGCTACCATCCAAGGAGGAGTTTATTTTTTTTTTAAATCAGGGAAAGTTTTTATATTATTTCTGCCTCAACTTAGATTATTTATGTTGCAGTCAGACGGCCAGATGAGGCATAATAAGAGCATGACCCGCCTATTAAATTAAAGGGGCAGTATTATGTATTCTCAAGGCACAGAGTGCCATTTTATAGTACACCCAAGTACCCTACCATTATCTAAAGCACAGACTGAGTGCAGATCCTTGACTTGGATTGTCTGTCATAATTTCTACTGTTCCTTCAGCGAACAAAAGGAGAAGTTGTGAACGATGACGTTGATTTTCTGCTCTGTTTTAGAATTATAGTCTAACTGTAGTTTCAGTGATGGCAGAGGAGGAAGTTAACCAAGCCATTCAGTCCATGTTGGTCACACTTCCAAATATTGGATTAACATCAACAGCTCACTGGTTCGGATCGGCTTTTCTCTCTTCACAGTGCAGGATGGTTGTTTACAGAACAGGCAACTTCGAGTTGGCTTCATAGCATTGAACTAGAGCATTACATACTGTATGTCACAGACAAACTTTTGCAACTGGGTAAAATTTTAAACTTTAACATTGGCCACGCCTCCAGGAAGTAATCGTTTCTCAACAAGCGAGGGTCCAGAACAAGAGGCTGGTTTTACAAGGCTAGCACCTGGTAAATATCTTTATGAATATTAGAGGAGAATGGGCAGACTAGTTTGAGAAAAAAGGAAGACAACCTTTATTCTACCAAGCACAATTTCATCTATGAACACACGAGTCAAACCTTGAAGAAGATGTGTATGTGAAACGTAGCAGCAACTTTCAATCTCAATTGCTTGGTCGGAATTTGCAGTGAACATGACAGCAAGAATCCATCCTGCCATGTCACAAAGTTAAAATAATAATAAAAAAAAAACATTTGCTGAACACCAAATAGATCCCCAAATTCAATTTCCAATTCCAACATAATGAGAAACAAAAGAACCAGAATCTTAATTTAAAGAGAAAGGTGAAGTCTTACTGACGAATTCGATGAACTGGCATTTGAAGCATGTCCTCCAGCTTCTGGTTGTTGAACTGTGGTCGAGCTTCTTGTAGTTTCTTAAAACGTCTGAAGGCTTTATTTTTCTTCAGCTGGATCTGAAAAAAAAAAACCCACATATTAAGTGAGGTCACTTTCAAGGTCATACACAGGACAATGCAAATACTTTGGGACATTTGCACTGAAAGCTTTCTGAAGCTCTTGGTTGTTTTTATCTTTTCATTTTACTCCAGGACAATTCCCTTGGTTTTGGAAGTGGTTTGGTATCTGCTGTTAAACTGCAGTACACTGATTGCTAAAGAAGAAAGATGGAGAAAATAACACCTGCTGAATTCTAGGTGCACAAAGGAACTTTATAACAGATCCTTTCTCCCAGCAGCTGGGAGAGTGAGCGGTTTCATTTCTCGTAAACAGAAATGAATAAAATATGTACATGCACATTTTGTACATTTTTAAAAAATGATCCAATCAGCTGCATAACAAATGCAGAGTCTCTACCCCAAGCACTTTGTTGGCATTATAGATGTTGTCCACATAGGTGTTGTAGTGGTGCAAATGTGAAGAGAACTTTTCCAGGCCTTTCCCAATGTAGCCATTCTCCAAATGGACCAGTAATGATCTGTAAAATACAAAGTAACCAAAAATAAAACTTGGAATCATTTCAATTTGGCCATTGCAAGACAAGAGGAACTTTTTATTAATACAGCTTCGAACTTCATATGTAATAGTTTCTGCATATATTTTTGTTTTAAACAAATGTTACATCATCAGTTACATTTTAAAACAACTTTTTTGGCACTCATGGGCTTTATTGGACTGTAATCCCACAGGACGTGTCAGAGAGGAGGTGGGAGTATGCATGCAGCGAAGGAGCTCTGGACGGCTGCATGGAGGTCTGCTCTAACCACTGCACCACGCGACGCCCTTAATTATCTGTTACATTTTTAACCCAACATTTTATTGTGTCTATGTGCTTTGATTTTCAAATTTAACCATTATTCACCATGTTTATAACAGTTGACCACACCCTGGTGATAGAACTGTGGGTGATTTTCTTTTTCCTACTTACCCATGAGTCAAAGTGTTAAGTAGGATGATAAATTACACTTTCAT
>CAEFZX010006606.1:0-55115 GCA_903066825.1 Alfaro cultratus | reverse complement strand
GTATTAGCGATTAGGTAATGCATTCAGCAAGTACTTTTACTTTTAATACTTAAGTATTTTTAAAAGCCAGTACTTTTAACTTTTACTCAAGTAAAAATTTTTATGTAGTACTTTTACTTTTACTAGAGTATTTTTTTTAGTCTGTGTCTTTGTACTTTTACTTGAGTACATTTTTTGAGTACTTTCTCCACCACTGGTTAGGAGAATAAAGTCATAAAATTGGTATACATAAAGACGCAATATATAATACTTCTTTCGGTAATCAGAGGTTTACTGATATTACAGCAATTCCTAAATCCTGTCCTGTGTTTTAGTTTCTGCAGTGTCAAGTGAAGTTGATATAATCTTAACTTATCTTTGATTCTTTGTGATAATGTACAAGGTGGGCCATAAGTTTCCATACATAGGAGAATGTAAAACATATATTTCTTTTATATTTCAGATACCCAAGAAGATGCGTTTGACAAAAGAGCAAAGAATTTAAATTATGCTGATGGCTGGATGGGGAAGCAGTCACATGGTCACACAAAACTTTAACAGAAAACATGTAGTTCTGGCAAAAAAAAAAAAAAAAATCAGGTCAAAAAATGATTTAGATCCAGATGTTTATCATGGAATTAAATGATATTTTAAAAATAGAGAATGAATAAAGTTCATCTGGATGAAAAAAAGAAATTATTTCTGAAAATTGGAAAGCTAAAAATGTTTTGAGGTGGAAGCTGAGCAGGGAATGGACTATAGGACTTAATTGCTTCTTTTTTTTTTTTTTTTTAGAAAGAGCACTTCGGTCAAATGTGCGATAGGCTTACCTGGGAGAATAAAACTCAGGGTGATGGAGGGAAACGGGATGAAACTCAATTTCCTCCATTACCTAAGATTAGGAGGCCTTGGCTGGCTTAGTCTGCACCATTTCAGGTCCAGGGAGAGGCACAATACCGACGGGCCGGAGAGCAGACAGCTATAGAGAAACGCCCAAAAGAAATTGGAACCAGGGACAAACAATTGATTTGAAACCTGGGAGAGGGCAAGAGGTGGAGGTGCTTGCAAGGAGCCAAGAAAAAGACGGTAACCAGACAACGCACAGAGCGAGACAGACCGCACTGAGGGTAATTTGGAATCAAAGAGTTGTTATGGTGGGGCACTTTCCACTCTCAGGCTTTCACAAAGATGTGGCGGCTGTTAAAAATGATTGTTATGAAGCGTCTGTTCCTAAGAACATGAAACATGACACAGAGCTGGTCGGACATGTTTCATCCATCTAACCGAGAATAAGTCTGAAATCCACCACTTTCTCTCTGAAACCATTAAAAATGAAACAGAGCTCCTTGAAATAAAATTATGGTTCTTTGAACTTTTTTTTATACTTCATCTAATTACAAGCCCATTTGTATTTTACGAGAGTTTTAGGTGAAAGTTTCTTCAAAAAATTTGAACCACACAACCATATCCACCCCCTTGTACAACTAGGCCTACTTTATAGAATCACCTTTCAGGGCAGTTGCAGATACAATTCTATTAGGGTACATGTTCCAGGTACAAACTGAAATTTGTGGTAATTTTATCAGCAAAACATAATTATCCAAAAAAGCTGGGACATCCTACTTGTAATACAGGAAACCTCAGGCTGTGTGTTTGGTGTTCTCCTGACTGTCTGAACCTTCAAGATAGAATATTAAGCTGTTTAAAAATAGCTGCCAATATCCTCAGATGTGACCGAAATGTTTAGTTACTAAGCTAAATATTTAGCTAACAACCTAACTATTTAGTTAGCAAGCCAAATATTTAGCCAGCAACTTAAATATTTAGTTGGTAAACCAAATATTTAGCTAGCAACTCAAATATTTGGTTAGCATGCTAAATATTTAGCTAGCATGCTAGAACATTTAGTTATAAAGTTAAATATGTTACCAACCTAAATATTTAGTTAGAAAGTTAAATATTTAGCTAGCAACCTAAATATTTAATTGGTAAGCTAAACATTTAGTTAGCTAAATATTTGGTTATCAGGCTAAATTTTTATCTAGCAAAATAAATATTTAGTTGGTAAGCTAAACATTGAGCTAGCAACTCAAATATTTGGTTAGCATGCTAAATATTTAACTATCATGCCATAACATTTAGTTATAATGTTAAACATAAGTTACCAACCTAAGTATTTAATTGGTAAGCTAAATGTTTAGTTAGCTAAATATTTGGTTGGTTTAGCAGGCTAAATATTTAGCTAGCAAAATAAATATTGGTTAGTAAGTTAGATATTTAGGTCTGAGCTAAGTATTTACTTAGGAAAATAAATACTTACTTCGTAACTAAATATTTTTCTCTCCATGACACGCTAACCAAAATACTGCTGTTAATTTTTTTTACTGTGTAACTTTACAAACAGAAGTGTATAAAGTCTAAACACACATCAATTGGCTTATTTATTTAATGCATGATGTGTCGTGCTGGACTTCTTTCACTGATAGTTTGGCTCTGTATCTGAATCTGGTGTATAATTTTGAGGCAATTAGATTAGAGAAAAGCCTTAATCAATTCCAAATAGTGATCTTAAGTCACGTAGTTTCGTCCTTAAGCAGCCAGCTCCAGGCGTGAGCGTAGATTTTCTTAGCCACTCACTTTCTTCCTTCTATTAGGAGCAGGAGGGCAGTATCTCAGCCAAACACAAACACACTTAACAGGACCACACACAGCAATGAAAAACAAAACAGCAGAAGAAAGCAAATCATAAAGCATGTCCTCTAAATGAACAACTCAATTCAACGCTTCACTCACGGGGGGAAAAAAAACATTACAGTGCCGAACATCAAAAGTATGCTTTTTAATGATGTAGCCCTCGAAGAATAAAAAAAAGGGAGAATAAATTATTGAAGTTGTTTGCTGCTCTCGCGTTTTTAATTAAGCAAGCCAGATGCAGTGTAGGGTGGAGAATGTGCTCTACTCAGTGGAACGGATACCTTGGCCATGATGAATGAGCTGTCGCCTCCAATTGTTGCTCAACTTCTGTCTCCTTGACACCCGGGATCTCCCCCTGCTGCTAGGCTCCACGCAGTCACAAGGTCGAAGGTCACGCTAACGTGTTGTTGCGGGTTTGGGCTCTGATCCAAAATGAGAACGGAGAAACTGATTATTCTGCTATCACCGCAGTTTGTCGTAATGAATAAACAAAACAGCAAAAATCTGTTTTGAATCAATACATAAATCAATATCATTTAGCAGTTGACTTTACATTAAACTGACGTTTTTAGTAAGGCATTCTCTGCTGCGGTCATACATTTCATTGGCATTTAAAAGGAAAGACATTTAATTAGCAATGTGTTAGTGTTTCTATATAACTAAATGTTAGCTAGCTAGTTAGCTACATTTACATGTTAACTAGCTCACTAAATGTAGGTAACACAAATGCTAACTAGCCAGGTAACATATAACTAAATGTTAGCTAGCTAACATATAGCTAAATGTTAGCTAACATATAGCTAAATGTTAGCTAGCTAGCATCTTAAGCTAGCTAACATCTAGGGGTGTACGGTTGTGAAGTAGACAGAAAATTATACAAGATTCACAAATTTTTTAACAAATACAAAATTGAAAAGTGCAGTCTGCAAAAGTATTGCCTTTTCCCCTTTTCTCCGAGAGCAACCAGTCGCCTTCAGATGTTGCCAGATGACTGCTAGTGATTAAGCAGAGCACATCTGTGTGAAATCTAACCTCAGTACAAACACAGCTGCTCTGTGAAACAACCCAGATGTTGGTTCAGAGAATATTGGGGAGCAAACAGCATCATGAAGTTACCCCCAACTCTACTGGAGGTGTATAGGCTGCGCTTTAAAGTTGGATCTTTGGTGGCAAGTCAATCAGTTTAATTTAGCTTTTCAAATCTTGACTGTAAGAGCAGTAAAATATTGAGCCAGAATTATGTCAGAAGTTGGTCGATTGAGAGAAAAAATGTATTGGATGTTGCTAAGGAAGTTTTTCTCCCCAAATGTAAGTGATACTGTATGCATATACTAGTGGCCTGGTTCATTGTCAGTACATGAAAAAAAGTGATTTGTGCATTTTTAAAAGCTCCAAATTGACATGACATGCTAATAATGATTAGTGTATGTAAGCTTGTGACCAGGTCTGTAAATCTCTGTAGCAGGAAAAAGTTAAGGAAAAGCAGTTGCAGGAGATCTCGTCTCTTCGACAGATGGGTAAAAGGCTGTAGTGTGTTAACACCTCTGGAACAAACTACCTTGAAGAAAGCCACAGAGGACAGAGTCGGCTGTGCTGTGGTGTGACAGGAAGCATTACTGCAACTTCTTTGTCTTTGTCAGCAGGAAGGGCAGAACAACCCCTTGTTGTTGTTTTTTCTTTGTCTTTGGATGAAGAAAATAAGGGTGGAAACAAAAAGAGAACAGAGAGAGTAACAGAAATCTCTCATGATTGTCATCATTTGATGTAACAGCTTTGAGAAATCATTCCTGCCTTTCCAACTCAGCCAATCACTTGAATGGTATCTTTGGTGTCTCTGGGGGAATAGGGAGAGTGATTACTTTGTTGTGGGTAACCATCACCTTCTTGATAATAATGTGGATAATGCAACATAGGGAGGAAGGAAGGAAATACTTTGGATAGCAGGTTAATACTGCCAGACGTCGTAGATCTATTCTACGTCAAAATAATCCCATAACAATGGGTAAACAAACCTTTGAAGTCAAAGTTATTGCGTGAAATACAACTTGCTAAAGTAGCTAATGGTCATAAAGCAAGGCAGCATTTCAAATGATAACCACATACAGTAAAAAGTATGATAAGTAGTCAAAAGCAGTGGTGGAAAAAGGGAAGGATGTTGTAGATTTATTTTGCAATTAAGAATCCAAGTTACTCATTGAGTTGGCCATCAGGTAGCCATGTCAAAGACTTCAGTTAAAAAACATAAACTCATCTGGTTGACTTTCAGATATTCAAATAGCCATTAAAGTGAACAAAATCAACATCTAATGTGTGAAACAAGAATTCTATTAGGTGGTTTTGGTGAGTCTTTCTCTAGGTGCAGTAAAACACAACCCACTCCAATCCAAAGCCTCAACCAACAGGTTTTTTCCCCTTACCTTTAGCATTGAGCGTGGCCTGCAGTAGAAAATCGTTCTTTAGCTAATACTGATATTATCACAAGAGGTTCTGGGGATGATTTATTTAACAGGAGTTCAATAAAGTACTAAAACATTCTAACTTCAGAAGCTGTTGCTGACAGAAGCTGGCATTAAAAGGAACTTGATCGAAAAATGTTGCTAAATCTCCTTTGCTTTCTCTTCGATGTGTTCAGTAATTCTGTTCTCAGATCTGAATCTCAATGAAAAACCAAAAAGGTTTGTTGAGCTTATGCTTTTTGTAACATTCAAACTTTCAGGGACACGTAAATTTGGGTTTTCATCACCTCAAAGCCACAATCATCAACTTTACAGGAGAGGCAGGCTTGACATGTTTCAATCTGTTTGATAGATTCTTAATACATATGAGTTTCACTTTATGAAATGACAAATGTTTTTACACCTACATGTCTGTGTGTGGTTGAGGTCTAAGATTTTGAAAAGAATCCCACATAACTTTTCATAAATACTCCTTCGTGATATTTGGGAGGTAAAGCTGGATTATTCAGGTCATAGAAGATAAACAAAAAAATGTGTAATTATGTTCAGCTTATTATTACCATGCCAAGTTAAAACACAAATAATCTCAATGCAATTTAAAAATTAGCCGATCTAATTTATATACAGTTAAATGCAATCATACAAAGTAATTAGATTCAGCGACACACAGTGCAATCTGATCTTAAACATAATACAGCAGAGCTTCGTTCTGCAATTTCCCAAAGGTCTGACTTAAAGCATGCAGCTCTGAACGAAAACGGAGTCGTTCAGCAGCAAAGCCACCAGAAACAAACCATCAGTGACACTTTGGTCAGTCTGCGTTTCTATGGCGAGAGTAAAAGCACCAAATCTTACCAAGTATTTTTGTCCGGTTTCTGGTGGAAACACCTTTTGTACACTTTAAATAAGACTAAGTTAGCTCACAAGTAAATGTTCTGTAAGATCTAGGAGCTCGTTTTAAGTCAATAACTCTTGAATATTTAATTTAAAACGTTTTAGTTTCGCTGGCAGATCCCCCCCCCACACTAAAAATAACATGAGGATGAAAAAACCTGCCAGTGAAACTAACATTTTGTCAACGTTCAAGAATTATTGATGTAAAACAAGCTCGCATATCTTGCTAACAAGTTACTCATATGTTAGTTTTGTCTTATTTTAAAGAGGTTTCCACTAATACCTGGTAAGATCTTGTGTTTTGGCGTTGTAGCCAAACTATTCCCCAGGAGGACATGCTCTGAGGTATTTATGAATGCTGCATAAACGGCTATGTCATTTCAGTCAATGGTCTGGAGCTATTTATATCTTCGGCCCGTCTTTGGTTATTTTAAGAAAGCAGGTGTAGCGGCACTGAGCTTTGACATCATTGTGTCCGTAAACGTAGAGGTGCAACCTCTCTTTGGAGTAAAGCAAACCCGCCACGTTTCATTTTTCTGACTGAGCGCTGACTGATTGAGGTCTTAGCCTTAAGAAATGCTTCTGCGGGCCTCCCATTTCTGTTCTCTGATATTTATCATTCTATTAGATCTCTGGGATGAGGAGCGCACACAGCCAGGAATCCGCTTTGAGGATTTTTCTTTTTTTTAATGACCCCAAATCGATTTCAAGTAAAGTGATGACATTTATTAAGTGCTACAAATTTCAATGGCTCATCACATTGGACCAAGAAACTATTTGAAGTCTGTGTTTTTCTTAATTCTCATCCACCTCACAGTAACTTTTTGAGTTACTGTGAATAAAAACCCTAACCCTCATCCCAGCTCAACAGCTTTTTATTGAAATACCTGTATATGTTTTTTTTGTTTGTTTTAATTGGTGTTTCAATTAAGAAATTTTTTTCCCCGTGAGTTCAATTTGTGCAATTCTACGGTTGATGAAAAACACAGCTAATGACCCTAAACACTCCCAAGATCAAAGTTTTTTGTTTTTTTTTGTTTTGTTTCTTACAATCCTTTTGTTGCACTTAAGAAATGTCTGAAACTCCAATATACAGAGCTCCAATTTAAAGTCAGGTTTAAGAGAAACATTTGATACATTGTGTTGTCTCTGTTCCACCTCATGGTGTATCTGTGCAGCTGGGTGAGATTAAATCAAAATAGAGGAACTAAAGCTGAACAAAGAGCAGTCGCTTTTAAATGTGTGCGACAGGTGGGATTTATACGGTTCAATAAGGATGCTTACTTACTCACTTGCACTTCCCTCTTTCTCCTTCATGTTTTGGTTGACCTAAGGGACTCTCAAAATGTCTTTCAGCGTGTTGAATGAGAAAGGAGGAACAAGGAGGCATAAGGAAGAGTCTTGAAAAGGATTTTCCTTGTCTAATTGGTCACAGTGCACCTTAACTTGTCTGGTTATTTTCTGTCAGTAAAATGAAATAGCATATCCTGACACCTTATAGCCCTGGAGTTTTCTGATGAGGACTAGCCAGTCATATCTAAAGAAAATTAAACATTTTTGGACATGAAGGCAGAACCCATTGCCTGGAATGCAACTTTGAAACCATGGTCTTACTTCTATGGTGTTTATGTAACCCAGGTTAACCTAAACCTCACTAAATATAAGCCTTTTCATAAAAATAGCTATAAAATGCATAAATGGGAAATAAAAATAATTACAGGACAAATAAGTCCTAAAATTGTTACAAATATTAAAAAATAATAGTAATAATTACAGACATTATAAATGCTGTATTTCATGTTATGATATTTTACGTAGTTTAAAACCGTATAAAACAGATTTATTTTGTCAGCAGCTAAAACGGTCAAGTGTGAGAAAAATCTTTTATTCTGAAGGGTCACATTGACGTGTAGCCCATGTGACTAGCTCCAGCCAACCAGGTCGCTACGTTCTCTGGCGCTGGAAGAAGAAGCAGAGAGAAAGAAGAAGCTAAAAGTGTTGTGCTGTGAAAGAGCGAAAGATAAGAGAAAATATACCATTGAAAAGTCTATCTGCTGTCTAGAAACGTTTTACTGTTTTTGGAGGAGGAGCTTTCTGCATTTTTTTTAAGTGACTGTGTTCGGGAGTGTTATATGTTACAGAACTGGACTTGGTGAGTTAAAAAGTGTATTTTATTTTCTGTGAAGGACACACACGATGTTCAGCCGCCAAATCGGCGAGTATATTATTTTATTCAGTACAAAGCAAAGTTAAAAGAACTTTTGTTATGCTTTGTTGATTATTAAACCAGGCCTTTAAGGTTCTGCTGGAAATTGGACCGGAAAATTCCGAGTCGATTGCTGAGTTGGATTCCGCTAGTGAGAAACAAGATGGCGAGCCGCAACCCGGGAGCCCTGTAACCGCCGTCTAACAGGAGCTGCGCCCTCTGCTGGACATTGCGAATCATCCAAACTGGTATGAAATGCCCATGTTTTCCTGCTAAACAAAGCAGTGGATTCAGAGAAACGGGATTAACCCTTCAGGAGCATCACAGAGAAAAAACATTGATTTGAAGCACAAGTTATTCGGTCTTTTGCTGGATTGTTTCTGTTGTGTTTTATTGTTTTTTCTTTTTCTTATCTCAAACCCCATTCAATATACATTGTTAGTGTGTGGAATATAAAATTGTCTGTTGGGTTATAATAGAAACAAGAAATGGTTAAAACAGGAAATTAAAAAACCTTAACTTCTTAAAAAGAACAGTAAATAACTAAAATAGATTTAAAAAGATTAAAAACAAACAAACTGTAAATTAAATAGAACTATAATCTAGGTTTAAATAAATAGTATCCTTTGATACCTAACATTAGGTTAAAATTTCAAACAGGGATTAAATCAAATATTCTGAAAGAAACATCCATCCATCCATTTTCTAACACTCTTGTCCCTAGTGGGGTCGGGAGGTGCTGGTGCTTATCTCCATCTAACGTTCTGGGCAAGAGGCGGGGTCACCCTGGACTGGTCACTAGTCTGTCGCAGGGAACTGAAAGAAACTGGGAAACTATTTTGGATTGAATTTTGTATCGTGGTATGTCAACTGTTTGTAATATTGTTGTTTATTTTCTTTTCAACAAATAATAAGCCGGCAGTTAAAACTTATTTTCTGGTCTGTGGTCATTAATACACTTACGAAGTTCTCTACTCCCGTAGCCGAACCTAGCACTGGTCTTATTGTCTGTTCTATTAACTGTAAACACATTGTGAGTGTTACATTTAGTTAAGAATTTCTCTAAACTGAAGCAATAAAAATCATCCAAAAAGGGACGAAAAATGATATAAGAAGGCAGCCAACAGGAAGACGTCCAATATCTGTTCTAAATAAGCAGACAGGAACCAGAAGATATGGGTTGGTGTTACCAAAACCTTCATTTAAAAAAAAAAAAAAAAAGTCAGTGCAGCATACGTGACAAGGTACGACAAAAATGAGCCAATAAATTGTTTTCAATGAAAACTAGATGGACATACATGCATTGTCATGGTTTCAAAGTATATTTAAAGCAAGGTCTGGCTGTACCTACACTCAACTACAAAACTCGCCTTCTGGAATATGAACATTTATCTTTTTGTTCTCTTTACAAAGCTGGTTTCTTTACCTACGGCTATTTTCTTCCTCCGTCTCTGTCCGGATACGTCTGCCGAGAGGAAGCTAGATACAATTTAAAATCTCATATTGATTGACCTCTACGAAATGCCATGTGCTTGTCCTACTTCCAGAGATAATTTTTCTCTTTCCTAAGTGTGCGTCATTAAAATGTATCAGGGTGACTTCCACTCCATTGTTGAGCTCCAGCTTACATGGCAGCTGCTTCACAAAGTCGACAATGACAGTTTGAAAGAAATTTGTTGTCCTGCCTTTGAACGGAAGAACGTCAACGCCACGTCAGTGTCTCTTTATAAATTAAAGCATACTACTCAGTATTACATGATATCTAACTCTTGTAAAAGTTATATTAGTCATTTGTTAATTAAAAAACAGCAGCTTATGGCACTACGCATCTTCAAAACAACCTTAACTGAAAGGAGGTGACCGTCTGAACAGTCAGAGCCAAGAACTCTGTCTGCTGCTGTGTCTGACGATGATGAAAGATGTGTGAAAACTTACCAGCGCTTATCACCAAACGAATCAATAGTTTATGAGCCCTCGGTCGCTCTTTCAACAACTTCTTAATAATTTACTGCACAAAATCTCTCTGAAACACTCTTTAGTAGCATATCTTGTTTTCCTTTGCTTTTTCGAAGGCTCACTTCATATTTCTCACGTACAGAAAAACAAAAACATGAAATAACCCACGAAGCACAGCAAGGTTTAGTTTTCATACTCTGGCTTGAGACAATGGCATCGTCAAGGAGCTCTCAGGTCACATCAACAAAAGAAAGAACATGATCAAAGACGTGTCAGTAAAAGACAGAGTTCCCAGTAATGTCATCCTTTGTCCTACATGATGGAGCTGATCCCGAGTCTTTTTTGAAACATTTTCCACCTTTAATGTGACATTTATCTACAAATCACTTGATGGTGGAAATGTGGAAAGAGAATGTAAAAACTGGAACATCCTGAATGCATAATTCTGCAAATCTGCTTTTCGTCTATCAGCTTTCGTTGATAGGCATCTGTCCACATCTTGACTTTCTGAAGTTGTCCAGATCTCTCAGATTATGAGGACATCTATCATTCATATGCCTCTTAATGAGAATTTATTACTGGAGCTGATTAGACTGTTTTATACTTGGAAGTTTGAAGTGAACAGAATGAAAAGAAATGGTGAGAGTACAGAACCTTGTGGCACTCCCATGTTACTGACCACCTGTAATTGGTGAGGCCTCAACCTGTGACCTCTGGAAGAACATGAGAGCAAGAGAGGTTGAATTGTGCCAAATTGCTTTATAATTGCATTAATAGTTTTCCACAGTTATTTTAGATCCTTGGAACATGTTTAGTGAAGACAATCAAGAAGAATGAAAAGAGATGATAAGGATCAGATAATAGATTAACCATGACTGACAACTTGCACCCAAAAATGCAATCCACAAGTTAAACTAGTTTCAAATTGAATAAAGGGGTGTGAAAAAGAAATCAGATGGGAAGCAAAATGCACCAGAATGCCATAAAAGTTGCTTCTGGTTTTCTCTCATCATCAAAGCACTGACTGCTCACGGCAACAAACCTGGAAAGATGCATAATTGACAAAACTGGCAACGATTCCTCTGAGAAAAAGGAGCAATTTAAAACTCGCTGACTTTCTCAGTAAATAAACAGACACTTGGTCTTTAGATGTGTTGTAGGTGGGACCACTGAAAACCATCAAGACTTAAATCACAGTGTCTCACTGAATGTGCTTTTAAATGCAGACTTTAGTTGGGCTGTTGACAATGCAGTCTGTCTGATGTCTAAATGAAATGATTCAGTCTCAAAAATGAGAAGTTCAGGTCCACTCTAACAAGGAGCTCAGTTTGGTGGACGTGGAATTTATAGCTGATGCTCAATAATGTCTTTGTGTTAGGCAGAGAGTTTCATTAGTCAAAATCATTTCATTAATGTTTTAGCAATCGATTATTCTCTTGATTATTCTGACTATTAATCATTTAATTAGGTTTAAAAAAAATGGGCACATTCTGCAGATTTTAACCACGTCAGAATTTTCTTATTTACAATATTACATTAAAAGATGCAAATAATCAATAATTTGATTTCTATTTTTAAATAAGCAAGCATTTTATTGCCTAAAATGCAACAACTTAGCATTCCGTTAGTGTATGCTTGATCATTTATGGATTCATTGATTAATTTCTGCTTTCTTATTAATAATTACATAGCAAGGATGCTTAACAGATTTGCTGAGCTCCTCAATATAAATATGTCTTTGTACAGTTTTGGCTTAATTACTGCTCACAGTATATTGTTCTTCTAACAAATGTATTTATCTTAAGTCTGTTTGCTTCAGTTCTATTGTTCTATGCATTATTACCTATATTGATTTAATAAACTGGACTGTTTATTTCAATTCAGTTTTCTTGGTTATTTAAGAACATCCCTCCCAGAAAAAAAAAGTGTACTGGTGGAAGAGTTTCAATAATCGATTAATCACAACTAATTTGATGAATCATTTTTGCTTTACTGGCTACAAGCCGTCTTGCTTTCCCCTCAGAGATACTATTGAAAGGACGGTCATGACAAACCATGCAGTTCACCTGCTCTTATTTATTAATTTATTTATTTATTTTTTGCACTAAAATTCTCCACCTGTAAGAACACCATGTCAAGGATTCATTTTCATCTAAATCAAACTAATGTTATTAAAAACAACAGCGTAGAGCAGAGACAGTAAAAATTAGCAAATGAATAAAAAGCTTTACTCAAGGTTCGAACTTCAGAGCTCCTGCATAAAACAGATCTGGATATTGAATCTTTCTTATGTCGCGTTAAATACAAACAAATCCCCAAGCTTTTGAGAGAGAAAACCCGAATGAATGATGTGAATGTGAGCACTTATTATTTTAGTTTTGCCCATTGAGATTTACACTTCCCTTCTGAAGCCGATTTCTTTGCAATAAATGTATTTAAATCAAGATTAAGAAGGATTTCCAAAGAATACTTATTTTATCTCAGTTTTTGTAAGAGGCTTCTTTGCCCACAAGTTGTATAAAGTTTCAGATTCACATGATTAGCTGACAAAATCCATTTTTCATCGGTAGTGTCTGAGGTAGAACAGCCCCTTCTTTCTGTGCGTATAAGCGTTAAGAGCTTGGCTCCGCTACAAAAACAGTATGGAGGACAGTCGTGTTTCTAGAATGACAATGAGTTGTTGACAAGGAGCCGCAGGTGGATGTGACGGAGAGAGATAAATGAGGCCACAGAAGCAGAGATCAAACCTTTTCGGCGCACCTGCTCACAGCTGTTCGCTACTTTGTCTGATCCCTCTCCAGAAGCCGAGCACAAAGAGACATGCTAAGGATGAAGCCGTGAATGTACCTCTACGCATCCAAACAGGAAGTACTGTTTTAGCGTCGCTCAACAGAAACATGTTTGACATGTCTGTCTTCTGGAAGGACTGTCTAGATAAGCTGCTGCTTTGTGTCGGGATCGTTGATCTACTGAAGATCTACTGATCTACTGAAGACTCCTGAGAACCAAACGTCTATATTTAGTAGAGGGTTGGAAATGTTAAATTTTTAAGGATAATTTCTAGATTTCCCACAATTTCCGGAGAGATTAGTCTTCGAATAGATTTTTTTTTTGTTCATGCACAAAGTAAATAGTGAAAACCAAACAGTATTTCCAAACAAAAACTTCATAACACCCATCAAGCACAGAGGGGTCAGTCAGATTTTTTGTATCATGACTCATTCTGCCTCTGCAATGAGGTCCAGCATCGATTAATCCTCAGTCTAACTTAAGGTCCTCATAAATAACCACCGCAGCTGTCCCTGACCTTTTAGTAAAATGACGTCAGCTATAAGTGAATTATCATATTAAAGTACAGTGTTCTGGTATTGTCTGATATGTTCTGCATTGCAGAGATCTTTGGCAGCTGGACTCTGACCGTGTCACTTCTCCTACTCGAATCATTTTGCTGGGAAACAAAAAATTCTCAAGTACAGATATTTATTTTCTTTTATTTTCCCCCCTTTTATCGTATTTTGAGTGAACAAGATGGCAATGGTTGTAAAAATAAACCTCCAAAACTCATGGTCAAAATTGAGAAATGAGTGTCATCTTGTAATCTCCGAGTTCCCATAGTAACCATTTGATCATTTTGGTATGACGCCTAGTTGTTTAGCATTGATAAGAAAAAAAATAATAAGATTGATTAATTGTAAATTTTACTGGAACTTTAATTATGTGTGTGATCAGACAAAACAAAATATGTTGTCACATTGTATCCAATGTTTTGTAATTCAGTGTTCTGCATCATGACCGGGTACATTACTTTTAACTTCTTTCTTTTTTTTAATCTACATATTAGGCCATCAGCTGACCATGTGGAAATTAAATTTTAACACTTCATAAGTGTCTCTACAGGAGTCAGATAGTTGTTGCCCATAATAATTAAAAGCAGGTCAGGTGGCGTCAGTTCCACAATCCACCATAGTACGGTAATTAAAGAGTGCCACAGTGTTACATGAGATTAAGTGGTGCACATGTGCGTATTTATTGCCAGAGCAGATTAGGCTTTTCAGTGTCAAACACTGCAACATGTGCATGGCATCGTGGACTTTTTGAAAAACCTGAAGATTTTTAATGAAATCTGGTGGACTGAGAACGGAAAATTGGTCTTTCATCAAGATAATAACCCAAGAACATTTGACTAAATTAGTCAAATGTTCTAACTTAGAACATTTGACTAATTGTTCTAAATTAGTCAAATTTAATTTGACTAATTTAGTCAAATTAAATTTGACTAAATTTAATTTACCATTTAATTTAATTTAATTTAGTTTCTTGGTTAATTTACCAAGAAACCACCACTTCACATGGTGGTTTCTTCACCATGTGAAGAAACGCTTCACCAGACACAACCTCTACCGTCTTACATTAGCATCTCAGTCGCTTGACCTAAATCCTGACCTTTAGGGTGACCTGAACATAAAATCACAGATCCTTTCTCTCTGGATGCTCCAACTTTGTGAAAGAATAATTTCCCTCCTATGGACAAAAAAAGTGATGGCAAAAAGTATTAACAGTAGGAAGTTCGCTCAGTTTTTCCACCATTGATTTACTTATAAATAAAACTTCTTTACATAAATAAATGTACTCAGGATTGGTCTTTCTTAACTTTTATGGTGCAACACTTCCAATAAATATATCTGCGCCTGAATCAGTACAAACCCTTGAGTGATTGCTCCTTCAGGTTGCGGTACACTACACTTATTCAGGAAATGGCTCAAAAATACAACAGTTGACTCGAACAGTCTGTCCTTTCCTCTCTCCACATGTTTCACTTCCATAAATATCCCTCACTCTATCTAGTCAAACAGAACCCATTTTCCTTTCCACTTCTCTGCCTTACCAGAGTGAACAGCTCACAGCAAAAGAAGTGGACTAATATAAAAAGATGAATGGCTCTAGACGGCAAAGACGGCCATCTTGACCTATTTCCAGCTCACATAAACACTTGTTGCATGTTTTTTTCCCCCCTCTCTGTGTGATTGATCAGAGCCAAAAACAGCGAGAAAAAGAGGGAAAAAGAGAAGTAATCCATTTTTGATAGCCTGACAGTCTGACTGACAGCAGTGTGAGGTGGAAAGAGGCAATAAATCACAGCTGGTTTTTTATTTAGGAAATCATGGACGCACATCGGTTCCTTTCAGTCGTCAGAGTAACTGCAAAAGTGCAAGTCTGAGATTTCACACACTGCTCTTTGCAGACAGATATGGTAAATGTCCTGTACGCGTATAGCGCTTCATCAAGTCCAGAGGACCCCAAAGTGCTTCACACTACATTCAGTCATTCACTCACTGATGGTGGAAAGCTACTGCACTGCAGCCACAGCTGCCCCCTGAGGCAGTCTGATAGAGGACCTGCTTCACAAACAGATGAACAGCAAACCTGAATAGAACTAATGAAACCAATGAGGGTGGATAATAAAAACAAAACCAACACCAAATTCTGCCAGGAAAACCTTGGCATCAAATATAACACAATCAAAGAACTATGTTGCCATGAGTTGTTATAAAAATTCTATTTATATCAAATATAATGTAAAAAAAAAAAAGAAGTACTTTCTAATGTAAAGCCTTGAAATTGGGCCTGTCTCTTTAAGAAACGTCTGCTCTGACACTCCACCTTCAGGAAGTCATCACATTGCTCCTCTATTGACCCTTTAACAACGTTTTTACCAGCAGTTCACTGAGAAGTGGCTCGTAAAATGAGCTGAGCTGATGCAGAGTTCCACCAAGTGTTTGCTAATTGCTGATGGCTAGTCTGAAGGAGCTCAGTGGAGGAGTTACTCGGTAGGGGATTTAAGGATTTTTCAAACATGCGTGAAATAATCAAGGTAACTCTCCAGGTATATTTTTGATAAGGGAATAACATAACAACATGACCTAAAGATCAAAAAGATTGATTTTACGGAATATTGCCCGTTTAAGAACAAGCTATGAAACTAGATATAAAAGAAAAGAAACTGAATCTAACACACTAAGAGGAATAACCTAGAGAAACTATTCAGGAAGCGGAACATTAGAACACCTTATAAAAAACAGACCAAACAGGAAGAACCGATATTGCCAAAACTATTCAACATAAATAACCTATCACAAAAACCACAAGCCAAAAACTACCCAAGAATCATGACAAAATGGTTCCAGGGTGTAAACACTTTTTTTAAAGGTGATTCTTTTTAACGGTGCTAATGTTGGACAGCATTATATCATCACTTTTTTCCCCCTGACTCTTTTAATACTTTTCTTCCCAGCCTCCATGTCCATATTCAGTCCCATTAATTTAGCCCCGCACTCAAACTCTAATTAAAGCATTGTGGCCATAGCATCTTCTTTATAGTTACTGCCCCGGTGCTCCTGCGCTCGGCGTATGTAGGTCAGAGCAGCAGCGAGCCTCATACGTTCCGCCTAATGGTTTCAGGGAGTCGGGGCATTTTAATAATTATGCACCTCTTTATGTTTTACTCCTTCCAAACGCCACAGCCGATAGCTGCATACTGTAATCAGCTATTAAAATACCTCACAGGGTCATTATCTACCAAAAGCCTCTACATTTTTACAAAGCACGGGAAATAAAACGTATCAATCGCTGGACTCCCCTGGGAGGTGCTGCAGGCTGCAACTAACGCTTCCTGGAACTCTGTGGAGCTACATCTGATACGAAACCCCCTTAAAACTCATTTCGCTATCCCTCACTTTTATGCGCTTGGTTATGACTCTGCTTTTCTTCCCTTCAGCACCCGCTCCCCCTCCACACTCCTTACACATACGCGCCCCATGGGATCAGGTGTGAAGAGTGGTAAATTAAAAGGTCCCAGGCAATCATGCAGCAGCCGTACTCGGCTCATTCAGCTGGGCAATTCGCTGTGGGCCAGGATGAAGAGGCAAGCGGCCACACTCATAAACCCAGCCTGCCAAGCCTGACGCTGTGGCTGTGATACCCCCCCCCCGATGCTCCCACACATCGCGATCTGTGATTGACTGCACCTCCAGGCGGGAGCGGGCCGCCCCGTCCTGTGCAGCAGGTGTCCAACCAAGGCGGCTCTGTGCAATCCAAGACCCGGGGTGAAAAATGTTCAGTGCTTTTTCCTTGGTTTCCTTCAAGTTTTGAAGAGAAAAATTAAAAAATCTACATTGCTCTAAAAAAAAATCTATTGCTCCTGGTAAGAATAAAGGTCACTCCCTAAGTACATCTGAAACTAGTCTCTCTTTGTTTTTTGTTTTTTTTATAAAAGTGATGCAAAACTCACTTATTTTCTGTCTGTCTGAAATTTCACCAGAGGAAACTTTTTCTGTTTAGAATAATGATAGGAAGAATTTCTTATTCTTTCTTTATTGGATTAATTTCTTTAAATTGAGAAGCCACGCCAAGTTTAAAATTAGATCTTACATCTCAAGGGGTTATCCTTGAAACAAAAAAATTAAAGGAGTTTGGGAAAGCCCAGTTGACTTTGTAAGTTTCTGATTTGGTTAATTCACGGCCATTTAGCTAAAGGGACAGAATTATGTATTTTCCGGGCACATAGAGCCATTTTATATTATCGTCAGTTGCTATAAATACATATTTCTATATATATATCAGATGTGACTCCAGGTATGTTTTTGATGAGGGAATAGCAACATGATGTAAAGCTCAAAAAAGTAGATTTCACATAATACTGCCCCTCATGGCAACACCGCTCACACACTGCCTCCTTGTGGGACATCACGGGAAAATCAAAACAAATTAATAAAGAATAAAGTCCCCATCAGTCTTCAGAAGGTTAGTAAATATGCTAACACACAAACACTTAAACCCTAAATCTGTAAGTGCACTAATACAAATGTAATCTTCAGAATCTCTTGGACACACTGGCTAGTTGCATCGCCATCCCGCCCACGCATCCTCAACCCACACAAACCAGTCCCTTGCGTGACAAATCTGCCTTGCTTAGTTACAATTGCTAAGCAGAGATTGGCAGACAAACCCTTTTCCTGAGAGGTCAGTTCACCAGGTTTAATGTCTTATGAGACTGTAGGTAAACAGCTGAAGAATTGGCACAAGCCCCTCATCCTTAAGGATCAGCATGCCCACCGGGTCCAAGCAAGCGCTCTCATTCCAGCATGGTCACTGAGCTTTCACCCCTCTGTCGGCCCAGCCTGATTGCTTTCTTGCTCTCGTCTACGCCCAATCATCTTGGCGCTCAGCCTCGCCACTCCCACATGGCTGATGGAAAATGTGTTCATCTGGTTATTTGCATTTGTTGCATCTCATCAAGCTGCTTCTCTTCTGTTTTTTTTAAACTTATAAACCAAAGTATTATCTCCCTTAAAAAAATCAAATAAAATTCTAAGAAGTGAACATTTCTACGTTTTACATAAGATTCAAACCAAAAGGAAGGCGAGAATGCTTTTGTCTAATTTAAATCGGTTGCCAATCTGAGCTGTGTTTCTCTGTTTGACACACTAACATTAATCCCCTGGCCTGACCTCCTGTTGCCGGTGAAACATTCCCGTCAGGGTCCTGTCTTTCTGGGATGGATTCCAGCTTATTTATCTGCCACGATGCACGCCTGCATATGTAGCAGAGCTTCATTAACTGCACAGATTTTTGACCTGATTTTAAATTTCAGCCACTCAGAGGGTCACGAGAGAGGTCATGAAATGTTTGTCCAGTTTTGGAGCGTGAAAATGAAAACTGACTGGTGTGAGGGTTTGACGTCAGCGAGGGGTCCTCACACACTTATGCTAACTCAACTGAGCAATAATTGTACCAGAAGAAGCTCAAACAAACCTGGACAAGTTCAAGACGACTTTTAGCATGGACAGGGAAACTGGAGTTGATAGGGAGGAGGATGGAGCTAAATAAACGGTAATCACAGGAGAAAATCAGTTGAAGGCTGCACCAGACTGGGTCAAGGTTGAGTTTCCAAGCTCCACTGCCTCAACAGAAAAAAACTGGTCACTGCCAAACTCAGCCATTCAGCTCAAATCTTGCAGAAGCAACATCAAATCACAAAACCAAACAACTTCCACTAAACTTAAAATTGTATTAAATATCCCGGACGAGCCCCCATTATTTAATGATATTTCTCCTTCCCTCCTGGTTGTTCCACAACAATTAAATCCCCTTTCTCCCTGCATTATTTTGCTGGTATTCAAATTCATTGACATTTCTTCACCTTATCTATATTCTTAAATGCATTGTGTTGTTGCCACTTGAATGGCTGTTTTGCTCATAAAGTGGCTGATAAATGTAGAGGTGTGTGCACTGTGCATGAGATTTTCTTGAACGTTTATGCAAATCTTTCATTGTTCATTGATAGCTCAAAACATGAAAGTCTGGCCTTCCAGACAACCACAGCCACCTTGAGTTAAATGATTGTCTAAAAGCATCTGAGTGATTCCACAGCTGATGAGTCTCCCGTGTCACATCCTGCTGTTTACATCTTTATTATTCTGCAGTGATTACATTTGCTTCTTCATCACTGGAATGACTCCTCCAGTTTAGCTTCCTAGTTTTATCACAACTGTTGTAACCTTATCTTACTTTACACATTTGGTATTAACATTGCATTCGGCTAGGAAATAGACTATTTTCTTACATCAAAGCCAGCTAAAGCCATCGTTTCCCCCCCCCCCCAGATGTCATACTTTGTCTTTGTCAGGGATACCACACTGAAAGCAGAGAGACATACTTTGTCCCTGTCCTTGTCTGACAACTTTCAGACAGTGTCTGGAAATTTGGGGATAATTAGAAAGAGACAAGGAAAGGCGTCCAGACACATCCAGCAAATGGGACAGTGACGAAGCGTCAGTCTGGAGGAGCGGAGGGACTGTCCCACCTTGACAAGAACATTGATCTTCTGCCAGGCAAGTTTGTGTCCTGAGCATAGGTGTAAAACAACTTTTAATAGAGACTAATATATATGTTGGTAGTTAATCCTAACCCTAATATGCAAACTAAACTGTTCCCGTCAAGGTAAAGCAAAAGAGGTCAAGACAATTTATCTTTGGCATGGGGCCATGCTTGCTGCCATGGCTTGGTTCAGGGCAGCAAATGGAGCAACTTGCTTCTGATGCTGGAGTAGTGCTAACAGAACAAAGACATACGCTGAATGACTTCCTGTTTGCACTGGAACTTTCCTTACAGACAGTCTTACAGATCTTAGTGTAAGTATTGGTTTCCAACTTGATTACTGATGTACATCTGCACTTTTTGCCTTAAAAATAGAAGCTAAAAAGTTTTTCCTATCAATTTTGACAGATCTCTGAACTTTGTTGCGCTGCGTTTATTTCTTAGGAACTTGTCTATGATCTCATCTCGTCAAATTGAGCCCAATTATAACAGAGTTTCAGCTCGAAGAGACAGCTTGTTACATCTAGAAATTCTTCTAATTAGCATTTCTTCTTCAACCACAGGGAGATGATGGTTTACAGAGTTTACAGAGTACTGGTTTAAAGTTTAATCAATTTAATCTCTTGAATTTTTTAAAGGCGCTGACTGTATGTGAGAATACCCTCTGCACAGCTTGAAGTTTTCATACTTTCATTTGCATGAGGTGCATATTAGTGAACGACTTTTAAAAACTGAAGAGTGAGTGATTATACACCAATCAAACTTTAAAATTAAACTGTAATGGACAAGTCTGAATTTACTGTGAGGTTTTCTGATCCATACAGGGTCAGAATTATGCCCACAGGCTATGAACACACACCTTCACAAATGGGTTCTTTAGTGGCCTGCAAAGAAAGTCACACACTGTTTGGAGCCTCTGACAACATCCTAGCATAAATGTTTTTATGCTAGGATGTTGGTGAGTGTTTGGTGCGACACTCACCAACATATGCATAAAAAGCTTATTTTTCCACCTATATTTTTCACAGTCTACAAATATTTTATTTGTAGACTGTGAAAAAGTCTACAAATCAAAATATTTCTGAACTAGAAATATTTTATTTCTAGTTCAGAAATATTTTAGTTCTAGTTCAGAAATAAAATATCTCTGAACTAGCTTTGTCTTGTTGTTTACAGAATTTCTTTTTTTCTTTGACGTGTATGCAAAGCTTAAAAATGGCTGGAATAAATAAGAAGATGCTTCCAAATCACACGCACAAAAAAAAAAAAAATTATGGAATGAGTGGTTTTCAGTACAGATCCACTAAGCTTTAATAATTTTGGTAAAATATGTCCAAGTAACTGAAACCTCCAGGATTTTATCATAATGTTTTCTCCTGTGCATGCCCAGAACCATTTAGAAACGTAGCCAAATGCCTCACATATTTCCAGAACATGCCAGAGAATAATAAAGTCTTTCCTTTTTGATCCTTTGCATTCACTTTAAATAAACAGGAAGTGGTACTATGCGACTCTTCATACTTTATTTGTCCCAGCCCATCAAAAGCTCTGACTGGGTTCAAGTTATTGGCCGTTTCACTTTCAATTTGTTGTTGTTTTCTCCCAATCATACAGATGCCGAGCACTTCATGCATCAATGGATGTAAACTATGCAGAAAACACATAAAAATGCTTCAAAACTGGCAACAACCATTTTCATGTAGGTTTCATCTACATTCACAACAATACTCTCCTTTTTTTTTCTCTCTCTCTCTGACTGTTATTATTACATTTTCTCTCTACGAAAACATCACCTGACTAATTAGTTGTAAGATAGTGATCAGTCCTGCTCTAATCTCCCCTCAGGAGTAAAAATAATTTTGGGTAAATCACCAAGAAAATCCCATCTTCAAACAGAAATAACACCAATTGCTGCTTCTGCAGAGTTAACACATTCATTATTTCTTCAGCCTTTCATTCCCCGAAGAAAAAAAAAATCAGTCGGCTGGGCTTAATTGAATTAGTGAAGCACCAATCAGAAAGAAGACTGATTCAGAAGCACTCGTTTAGTTTGAGTCAGGCGTGTATGGCAAATATTGTCCTGCTGCTGCTTTGGCTCAGATTCTGTTGCTTCTTTGACAAAAATAACCTCAAAAACACGTCGTCACAGAGAGGTGACCTTTTGACCTGCAGAGGTATGAAAACGTCCAACTCAAAAATAGGCTCAAAGCAGTAAATGTTAAAAATGATGTTTTGTCAACAATGAATAAAGACATTTGGTTTCAGATTCCCTCATGAAAATGTGTAATGTAGTTTTCCCAACTCTGCATTAAATAAAATTTTACTTTGAATCTCAAATTATAATTATTTTTTTGCACTTTGTTTATTTAGAAAACAATGCACAAATATTTGTTCTGATATTGGCCCATACTGGCCCTGTATTTACTGGGTATCAGCTCAAAAACAAAATATGCAGTATCGCACACTACTAAGGCATATAAGAGGAAAAAACATCCAAAACCAACATTGGAAGATAAACAAAGATACACAGAGGGAGGAACACAGGAAACAAGAAAATAAACACGTAGGAATTAACCCATGTGGTAGCATGGCATAGCAACAATGAACACAGAGAAATCAACACATGATAAACCCAGAAATATCAGCAAACAAACCCAAATAAACAAAACAAAGACCAGTGGATCATAGTTATAATTGTCAATATCTATTTGAATAATACGGCTAACTAATTCCATCACAAAAGATTTTAATTAAAAATGATCAAACGCTGAAGTTTGGTAATGTTTAACTGGTGAATTCTGGAGTAATCCCTGTTTGTCCGTGTGACTTTGGCCTTGCTCCCCGTCTTGAATGTTTCCTCCCAGTCCTGTTGCTGTCCTTGCTTTCCTGTTACATTTCTATCTAAAGTGTAATTGCAGTCTGAGCCCAGCCACCTGAGACTCCCTTTACCTCCCAAAAAACAAGAGAAGAGGGAAGGCAGGGGGATGGGATTTTTATTTTTTTTTTAAACAAAATCAGCACATTGACAAGCAGACCACTGAGCCAGCTGGTAAATAATGGAATCTATTCAGCCACCAAATCACAAGGTAACAATTGCCTATACATAGGCCTGTCACAATAATCAATAAATCAATTAATCGCATGATAAAACAGACTCAATAATTTCCACTGCCATGATTTATCGTTTATCTCTTTCTTTCTCTCTTTGTACCAAAAAGTGGATGATAAAAGTCTTCAGTTTGGTGACTTGGTCTCCACCAAACCCTTTTTGTGAAGGAGAATTTTGCTTACAAAATCTTTTGTAATTTTGTTTAATTATTTTGTATATTTAAAATGTCTTCCAGTTCCAGTGTTAAATGTTCAATTTAAAGTTTACTGATCTTTGAGAATGTGTTCTTGCATTTGAGCCATTACCATTATGTTGCTCGAAAATAGTCTAAAAACATTATCGTTTATCGCAGTAACCTCTGGAACAATTTACCATCCAGCAGAATTTGTTATCGGGACAGGCCTACTTATACATGGTACAGAATGGCACATTTTTCAACAATCATGAAATTAAATAAAAAGGAATTCTTTATAGACCATATATAATGCAGAAATTCACTGTCTAGAGTGAAATGTCATAGCATAGATACGTATCCTTATTTTCCACCATGTTGGGCTTTAATGTATGACATAGTGAAAGTGCTCCTTGGAATTTACACCCTCAAGTCATAATTCATTATTGAGTTATTGTGACAAGGAAAAGCATGATTTCATTGACCAAAAGGAGCTTTCTGATGTGATCAGTTCTGAACTTTCTGGTTAGACTGTCACATTTGAGGATCAATGGAAGCCCGACTGATCTGTCTCAATTTCAAGGTTATGGATATAATTAGGGCTTCTAGATGAGAATGACACTGAAATGGTGTCGTTCTCATAGTGAAGACATAATGAATGTGGGAGACATTAATCACCGGATGCTTGGTCATCATCACAAGGTGATTGAGACTTGAGGACCCTTACTCACCTGCACAATATGCTGATTCAGCTCAGTTTGTCTTACGACTGCTTTTATTTACTCACTTAAATTTTTTTAAACAGAAAAGGATTATTAGACTCATTGTGGGAAGTTGAGCCTTCCTCAGAGGTTTTTGTGCCAATTACATCTGTAACTCTTGATGCAGCGCCACCACAGGCGAGGGGGTGAATTGTTTTTTGTTGTTGTTTGTTTTAAATGTAGTGTGAAAGCGAACCGCACCTGCTGAAAATGAAACAAACTCCCCAATTGAACCAAGTCTATCAGCCTTTCAGGTGTGAAAACACCCTTGAGATTCTCAAGCCTCCAACATGTCCAGTTGTTGAAGGTTTCTTCATGCATTCCCCGTCCTCCGCCTCTGCAGCGGCGGCTCGTACGGCGCGTTTAGAATTGATTAATGGTATTTGTTGATCTGGAGCTCACCAAACCTGAGCAGGGGCAAAAGGAATAATGACTCCCACATGCTGGCTTGCTGGAAGATAGCAGCAAGTGTCTCCATTAGCTGGGGACGAAGCAGTCAGTGATGCACTTTGGACATTATTGCCAGCAGTAAATCACATTTAAGGGGGACAGGAAGGAGGAGGAAGGGGGGGATTGGTTTCTGCTTCATTTATAGTTAGTTTATTAAAGAAGCAGCTTTGACATTCAGCAATGACACAGTGAAAGAATGACACACGGCTTGAGATGCAGCCATTCACAACATGTTCTCCCAGTAAGATTATTTACTGGGAGAAAGGCTGACGTGTGTGGCACGCTTACAATCTGAACCAAACCTTCTCAACCTTGAAACCGATTGTCCATTTCCCCAAATGAGACACATTAGAGTCGTGAGTCATTACAGGTGCCTGTAATCAGCCGGAGTGCGTCGGTATCAGACAGAAGAGAGGAGGGGGGATAAACACACACACACATTCACGAAGAGTTAATGAGGGTCTGGAGGGAAACGGCGATAAGAGAATGACCTCAGAGGGTGAGCTGTAGCAACCAACCGGTCACTGTGTGTGATGAGCCTCGTTCTGTCCGATGAGCGGAACGCCTCGGTCAAAGGGCCGCTCGGATTTTCTCCCCGAGTTCCCATCCATGTTTGAAAAATGTCTTTAAATCCCGATTCCGCACAAGGAAAACTGTCAGATTCCATAAACGCAGAATGTGTTTGAAAGGATTTTGACAGTCTTGGAGTTAAAGTCCATCAATCTAAACTCCTAAATGGATTCATGAACCTTTAATGCACATTTTGTCACCTTACAACCATAAGCAGAACAACAGAAAGTAGCACATGATTATGAAGTGCATAGAAAATCATACAGGGGAGACTGTATGATTGAGTCACCCCTTGTAACGGTAAAAAAACGGTAAAAACCACTGATCATACGACCAAATACTTAGGAGGAAGTAATTTAATGAAGTTTGTGAAGGTAAGAACCTCATGGGTAAAGCAGTTCGACTTTTATTTCTTAAACGTTTTTCTGCTCCTTAAAGTGAATTTAGTCTATCAGCTTCATAAGAACTGTGTTTAGACTATAATCAATATTTTTATTTGAACTACAGCATGAGGTCATGAACTGAAGATAAAAATTTTGCATTTTAGCTGTGGACACAAATAATTTGAGCCATGAAACAACTTTTCTTGGCCACGCTATATCGTCCAAACAGCTTTATTCAAACCATCTCTGATCGTTTGAATGGAGGCAAAACATCCTGAAATATAAGCAGATATGTAAATTAGCAAACAAACTAAGGTCACCTTGATGTAGAAATCCTAAATGTGAAACATCTCATTGTCTTCTTTCAACATTTTGTACAAATAATCTTGACCATTTACCAGACAAATGGAATCATACCGTATAATCTGATACCCCTAAATAAAATCCAATGGAAACCAGCTACCTTCAGAAGTCTCCTAATTGGTAAACAGATGTGTGGCACTAGACAAATAGCATTTTTCAGTATATTTTTGCTATGAAATAAGTTTTTAAGTTGTCACAAAACGACACAGACTCATCATCCACTGTATTTCCAATCAAATATAGTTCTGTGCATGTTGCAGACATATTGAAACAGAACCACTGCGGTAAATACTGGGGCAGGAGAATGGAATATGCTGAGTGAGAAAAACTGCAAGTAAAACTTAGAAAATAGATGTTTCTGGTTACAAAAAGTAAAAACCCTTCTTTCAGTGCATGCAGGCTGGATTTGTTGGGGGGAAGCACCTGTAGAGATATTGCAGAGATCAGCGTTTTATTTTTGTTTAACTTTTCAGAGATTTGCAGTCTGTTGTTTTAAGCTTCCATGATATCATTTGGCAACTTTCCCGAAAGCCTCGGCGTTCGGGGAAAGTTGAGGCTTGGCAAACACATTAAGGGACTAATTTAATTGAGTAATGTCACTGATAATAAGCTATCTGTCAGCGGAGTTGCTTAACAACATACAGAAACGTAATCCTTAAATCAGATAAAAGTGCTTTTTTGTTTTTTTTCCTTCCTTCCTTAGCACAGTTCGGGTGACGGATGGAAAGGATTTCAATAAAAATGACAAATTTTGCTTCCGTAAGGAAACAGTGTGACTGCAGGCAGCAAAGTAACGTTATTTTAGATCAAATATGTCTGTATTAACCACGTGTTGCACCTGTATTACGTTAAGTCAAGTCCGAGATACACACCCCTGGCAGGTTTAGATTTAAAGGCATACAATAAAACGCTATTTCATTCAAGCAAGGCGTTTATATATATATAGATATATATATATATATATGTATATATATATATATATATATATATATTTAAACAAAAAGATATTTGTCTAGAATCATTCAGGATGTTTAAAGATTAGAATGATAGCCTAACGCTGAAGTCAATGGAAAAGATTGTAGCTCTGCTTACTACAAAGTGCATATGTGGCATAATTAGCGTGAGCATGTTGGGGAGCACTCAGGTGTTGGCCTACCTGTTTTGCAGGAGTGGAAACTTAATATTGGTTCACTCAAAAAAGATATTTGGATATTTTTCCAAACAAATGAGCTTGCACAAGACAGAAACCTCATTTTCTCCAGGGGAACTCATTGGCTTTTTCCTGCCACTTGTGTCAGAATGAAGCCTGCCGTTCCTCCTAACAAGTTTGCCAGTTTTATCACAATGCATTAACTTTTGAGTTTCTGCGTTTCATCTCGTTTTCCTTTGACTTCGGAGTTTTTCCTTGAACAAATTCGAAAAGCTTTAGAGGTTGTTTTTTTTTTTTTATCAAGGTAGCGTAACTTTCTCAGACATCTGCTGCTTCACAGCCACACATGAACTCATTTCGGTTGAGCAGATGATATATTACTGAATCAGATTCCGTTTTAAGGTTTATTTACAACTTATGCATTGAGGTAATGTACCTTTGGACTTTAGAACGACAATTTAACCCAGCATGGAGACTCTGAGGAAAATCTTGGGCAAGCATGGAGAGAGCATATGATGCTGGTCGGGATTTGAACCCAGGTCGTCTCCACTGTGAGAACTTCACAAACCAACAGTTCTGAGTTTCTGTCCTATCTGCAAAAAGCATCTTAACATTTAGAATATGACGTGTTAGGCAGTGCAATCTAAAGCCTATTAACCAAAATGAGTACATTTAGATGGAAAATTTGATAAACCTGTCAGTGTTTGACTTTTAGCCAGTGGGTGTTTACTTCTGACTTTTTTCTTCTTTTTTTTTTTTTTCACAGCTCCGAGAGAATAAAGAGGAGCTATTAACTTTCTCTTGACAACCTTCTGGAAAAATCACAAATAAACAACCTGTCAGGGAGATATTCTGAAGTAGGCGAGCACCAGAAAATTTAATGAAGAAAGTGGCTTCCACTAAAACACATCTTGTGTTAACTTGATTTTAGAATAGTCATCAGATTTGCCTGCGTTGTTTGTCGTTTCTTGGTTTTGTTTTCTCTCTCTCTGCAGGGTTAGAGCCAGACTCTCTGCTCCATTTGTCTCCCCTTTTTCATCTGTGTATAATCGTTTTGAAATGAAAGAAAGGAAAATGTGCGTTTTAGCAAAATGTGGAAATCTCTGTTATGATCAGCACACGTCTCCACTAGCCACCAGGAGAGCGCCACCTGCAGACAACAACCTCTGAGACACATTTGAACTGTACTTAGTGCAACTCCGATGACGTGTTTTATATTTAAAACATTGGACAAAAAGTTGTGTTTCAGAGGAGCAGTAAAACAAGATTTAACAAACTTTTGGTCAAAAATATACATTAACAAGGCAACACTGGAAGGACAGAACAATAACATAGTGAGTGTGTGTGCACGTTTGTTTCTGAGCGTGTTACATGACTGTGGCGCCAATCGGCACATGCACAGAGGCGGTGAAAGACAGCAGGAGACCAAGGACAAGAAATGACTCATCTGCCTTCCTTGGTTAAGTGCAGGGGCATAATTCATTCCTTGTAGAGGCCTCCTGGTTTTTTAATCAAAAAGAAAGGAGAAAGAAGAAATCCCTCTTCGTGCTTATTTGTATTTATGGCAGGAAAGTCCTCTTCAAACCAAGCTGTTGGCTCGCCGATAAATTAGTCATAACAGCAGAATTCAATCAACTCAATGAAGGTAAAGGTATTTTACGTCGCCATAGACTTATTTAAAAGAGGCTCTTAGATAATTGAAGAAAAATTGGTCCAGAATAAATCTATACCCCTGTCTACGAAAGACTATTGCTCTCCCTGGTAATGGTTTCATTATGCAACTCTGGCTGCTGCTTTTACAATACAGTTGAAATTAGAGGCTGTGGTAAAATTTGAATTAACCTACAATAAAATGTAGATGTCCCCAATCCTCTCCCATTTTCTTTATTATTCCAATTTGTCGATGTAGAATTGACGGGCCAGTGAGCTTCCTGGTAGCCACAGGCTGGGACATTTCACACGATCGTCACATTTGTCCCAATTTGGTTGATAACGGAAGACCTCAAAGTGTTGAATTTATTATTTAAAGCCTCAGAGGATTCACACTTAATAGAAAATATCCCCTAAACTATCACATCTCTGACATTATTGATTCAAGGCGGGAAGGATCTTTACTTTCATTTGGTTAATACTTAATTCTGACCTCATGTAAATGTTGAGACAAAAAGAATCGAGACTTCTTGAAAGATTTTCTCACAACAAAATGTGCTTGTGCAGTTTTTCATTGAAAGTCTGACAGGAATTGACAACAAATAACCACTCACCTGCTGAGGGCAGAGCAGCAGTTTGTATCGGCAACAGCGAAGGTGAAAGCAATGAGCTAATGGGGCGGTGAGCAGAGCAGCTGGCAAGAAACACAGAAAGATGGAAGTCATGCCATCAATATAGTTGGAGTATTTTGGTTTTGTTTTTATTATTATTGTTTTGTTTAGTTTATAAATCTTTGTAATATATATTTAGCGTCACCATTCACACCCCCTGCCAGTAGGAGGCGGTAATGCACAAAAAAACTTTGCTTGCTAACCATCAATAAAAAGAAGACAAGGCACTTTTTAAACTTTTTTTTTATATACATACATATATATATTGTTTTATTGTTAGCTGCGTTTCCATTGACCGCTTAATAGAAGCAGTCAATGGACAAATATTTGTAAAGTTTGCACACATTTGTATTGGAATCTCATCTACTGAGGTTTTTAGATGCTGTTCTGGTCTCCTGGTTGAGTCGTTGATGCTCTATTGGGGTAGTTTGGGTAAACTGGTTTCTGCTTGGATTGATTTCTCTATTATTGCATATTGTTACTTAATGACTGCAACTGTGGTTTGCTCAAGTCCCAAAATCTTAGAAACTTCTTTGTAGTCCTTTCCAGGCTGAGATGTTGATGTTGTCGTTTCTTGAATTTCGTGATGTTTTCTGTTCTGACATCTGTCCGCCTTCTTCATGTCGTTACATTTCACTAAAGTTATTTCTGTCTTCCTAGGTTCTGGCAGTGACCAGGTCAATGTGTGGGAATGGAAATTGAACAAAATACAATGGTGAACAACATTTACAATGGCAATGGTTATATTTTCACAAATTCACAAAGCAGCCGGTTAGTTAGGATATAATTTCTTCCCTTACTAAATGAATCATCTGATTACTGCTTTCCTTGTGTTATCTTCTAAATTGATCTGAAATATTTCAGTTCAGCCAAAAAAGAAAAGCAAATACTTTTTCATAGCTCTGGAAATTTTGAAACATAAACATGGGTTTGATTGTTCCAGGTATTTCAGGTAGTAGAGAAGCGATAGAGGTGGGATACGCTCTACACACAGGTGTCTTCATTTGAAAGGAGCAAGGTGTGGTTTCTCAAATGAATTATTAAACATCCGGCCCGCAGGCTGGGATTTATGAGATCTGAGACACGGTGGCTACAAAGGACAATCGGATCGGCTCCTGCTTTGAAATGAAACAGAATCTGCTGATCTGTTTTTATGAATTCAGCAGTACAGTGTGAATGAAAGCTCATCGCAAAAGGCTGGCAGGCCCACCAATGTCTTGTCATTTCAAACACAGAAACAAAAGCAAACCACAATGTAAGAGATTTGTTTTTGAAATTAAACTTAATTTAGTTTTAACACCTAATCCAGGAGTTGTTTTACCACTTGTAACGATGGTACATTCTGAATTTGGCAGGTTTGTCAGCATATAAGAACTAAATTTAAACTAAAGGAGTGAAGTACATAAAAGATTGAGTTACTACCATGGAAGGTTCCTAATGCGTGCGGTTGAAATGTTTGTTACCTTGTGGGTGTGTCGGTTGTGGCAGCCATCTTGGAACCCTGCTCAACCCCGGCTGTTTTTTATAGAAAGAGCAGTGATAAGAACTAGAGTTTAATTGGTTGATGCTTAAAGTAGTTAAAAGAATGAAATGTTTTCTAAATTGTGCATTTGCATATAGAAAACAATTACCTGGTATGTTATTATTGATAAATAATTGAAGAAATGCATATTTCTTCTGCAGAAATGTGGCTGTGGGGGGGAACAAACCCTAAATGACCACAATAGGTGATCACTTAAACATTTGACGCCATTTAAAAGTAATTGTTTCTACGATTGTTAAAGAACAACAACTCAGGGTTATTTTTGATAGTGAAAGTAAGAGCCTTTCCACATCCACAATGTGAGAGGAACTCAAGGGTTTCTGACTGAACAGATGTGTAGTCATAAAACCACTAATTAGTCAGGCGAACTAGAGGAAAAAAGCTTTAATTTGCAAAGAAGCGTAAAGATTGGACTCTAGAGAGATGGAAGAAGGGTCATGTGATCTGATGAGTCCAGATTTGCCCTCTTGCATAGTACCTGGCTCATCAGAGTAATCGAGAGGCAGATGAAGTGATGAATCCATCATGCATAATGTCTACTGTAACAGCTATATGATCTGCCGTTGCTGCATTTGGTCAGGGTCAAGGTTCAACAACACTGTAAGATCACCCGACTTGAATGATCAGGTTATTTCATCAATAGGTTGTTTCTTCTCTGATGACACAGGGATATTTCAGGATGACGATGCATTTTCAATTGGCTGAAAGTGTGAGCAAAAGTTCAGACCTGAACTCCATAGAGAATCTTGGTGACTTTCTGGAGAAGCTTTGCTCAATGGTTAGTGTCTCCCATCATCAATAAAAGATCTTGGTGAAAAATGAATGCAACACTGGATGGAAATAAGTCTAGTGACATTGCAGAAGCTTATTGGAACAATGTTAGATGCGGTCCAGTGAAATATTAGAGCGTGACCTTTCTTTCTTTCTTTCTTCTTTTTTTTGGCCAGGCAGTGTATATCTGGTGGGATGTTACTATCAAGTTATCCGAGATGCATTACAATTGTAAAATTCTCATGTTGTCCACATCTGCATACGACCTGCGCCAGGAATGTCACCCTTCCACACTCGCATGCTGACTATGCAAACCAGGGACGATGGCACCTGTCCAGATCTCACCCCTCTGCCTCTGTTGCTTCTCCCAATGTGATTCTCAAGCGCGAGTGGCTCTGGTCTCAAGGTCATTGCGTTTGATGGGATTGTGCTTCTTCGCACACCCTTGGAGTTTATCCTTCTCGAGTTTCAAGGCGGGATGCGTTGGCCCCTCTCAATGAGGCATTCCGCACAGAGAAAATCCTCCTGTTTCTGTCCCACGGCCACAGCATAGATCATCCTGAAGGTGACATGGAGCGTCGTATCGGGATAACGAGGCCTGGGGATGCATGCCGGACCAAACTGTGTGTCACATCCATGATCTGTGGAAAGAGCCGGCCTGTATCGATTGTATCTTTGCCCCTGGGAGACATAAAAATGTGCGCACGCACACCCAGCAAGCGAGGTTATGAGGAATGTTATGGGAAACCGCAGCAGTGCATAAATCACTCTTATTAATTACAATGATAAAACCTGAACACTAGGAAAGAAAAATATGATGGGGAGCTGAAACTGGAAGACATTACACCGTGTTCCAAATTATTATGCAAGTGATATTTTCTAAGATTTTCTTAAATGGTCAATGCAAATGATGGTCAGTATAATTTTCAAGTCATGAACTATTACAGTATAAATCAAATTTTACTGAGCAAAGCTCCACAGGAGAAAAGTATTTTTTCATACGGCACTACACTATCTGATGATTTTCTCTTTCCCACATTGCTTGAAACCTGTGGCCTGCTTAATAATGTGGAACATCCTTCTTAAGTAGATTTCCTTTAATTGAGCTCACCAGACAAACTAATCAATCCAGCTCTCTGAAATTAATTATAGTGATTCAAAGAGCCCTGACACACAATACCATATATAGATTTAATAGCACAAGAAAAAAATTAATCTTTATGACACTTTTATCCAATCTGCATAATAATTTGGAACACGGTGTACAAGGCTCATAGGGCTGCAGCAGCTTGAAAAGGCTTACTTGTTTACACTCTGTTTGCGCATTTCTATATTTTAATGTTCAATCAAACAAACTTGAATACTTGTAAAGGTGAAACTGCAGTCATCACAGGTCAGGAGGGACATTTATAGGACTGACGACTTCCAGTCACATCCAAGGTAACAGCATTCAAGTCAAGAAGTTGGAATTTCAAAAATGGTGACACTCATAAACATTGTTTGCAATACCTCTTACAAACATAATTTACTTTGCATTGGCAAACTCCACTTTTAATTTGCTCAGTTTAAAGTTGCAGGCGCCACATTGATTTTAACGACACACTTACATGTGTATCTTATAAAATGAAAATCTTTCCACCATATTTTGCTACTGTCGATGAAGGAGCGGCCATTTTGAAAGTCGTAAGCTGCTCTCACTTTCCTAGTGGGAAATCTGACTTCGGAGGGCGTTCAAATTGATTATTCAGACATAGAAATCAGAATTTCCCAGTTCCGAGTGCAACTGGAACACAGTGTGAGATTTGGGTTGAGAAATAAGCTCAAGGAAAGATTAGGGTTATGGTCCCTGTGAGCAAGACGCTTGAAGCTTCCAGACAAGAATGTCCTCAAAAGAAAGTCGTATTTTATAAATTCAAACATTATTGAAAAGTTCTTTTATTTCCATTTTTTTTTTTGTTGGTCGTGGGTAATATTTTAATTTTCCGAGAAGCATATTTTTAGGTTCTTGTTAAATGTCAGTCATAATAATCGATATTAGAAGAAATCATCCCTTACTGCAATGAATCCACTGTATTTAACATATTATTTTAAAGTTTTGACCAGAATTATTGAAATAAAGGAACATTTACATGATACATCGAAGCATGAAAAATTGTCCCAAACAGGACAATGCATATTTCCACCTTCACACGGTTCCTCGACCCTTGAATCCTTCCTGTGCATCACTATGACAGACTGAAAACTGTCCTGCCTTCCCACATTTAATACCAGCACTGCAATTTCCTGGGTAGCAATTACAAAAAGCTGCTATCTGTCTGTTTGCAGACTGATAAACTTTTGCTGTCAGCAGGTACTTTTTCTCCTGTTAACAGAGCGACCGGCTACGGAGGGGAAATGGATCCAAAAATAAACCATAAATCTGGGCAGGGAAATGCACAGCGACTCCAAAAGGCGTGCAGATGAGACCATGATAAATCATTTCAGAACTATTTTTCCACTTTTAGTGGCATTTAATATGTATGACTCAACTTTTAAAAAATGTTAGATGGGAAAAATACATTAAAAGGTTGCAACAACCTGCTTGTATTTTATGATTGTACACACCTCTGAACTAAGATTTAGTCCAGTTTTTCGATTCTCTTTCAGCATTCAGGAATGTGTGTGAAGACAGGCGGCCACGGTGTCTCGTTGCACTTTGACTTCAGTTTCTACTGTACACTGTCGTACCTAAAAGGGAACATTATTTATTAAAGTATAAAAAGCAACAAAGTCAAGTTCAACGTAAAACATCTCGCAAAATTATTGATAAACGGACATTCTGTTTTTCTTCATCAATTGCAGGTGGAAACTGCAGTTAAAGAAGAATGTGTGTGTGTGTATTTCAACAAAATAGTTTGCTTCTGACTTCATAATAGTTTGATAATGGCTTAATAGTTACTCCGATAAAAGAGGGGAAAAAAACGGCTCTTTTCCAGAACCAATTCAGAACTAAATCTGTACCAGCCCTGGTTGAAAACAGGAACCTCTTTGGTTCAAACTACTGTCTGCGACTTTTCTGTAGTGCAACTAATAGAAAATATCTAAATTACACTACAGTCCAACACCAGTCGCTTAAAATAGTCGCCATACTAACCAACAGCAAGAGATGCCGACTCCCAGTTGAACACATGCATGTAAAGCAATAGAAAACTTTGTTCAGGACGCAGATGAAAGAACAGCTAAATCAGCAACTCGATGTCATCTATTGGGTTTCGTTTGACAAAAATCTTTTTTAGTGATTCCATTAATCAGTGTCATTGTTTGCAAACTTGTGGTTTAATTTGTTAAACTTTTGTGTCATCAGGTTGTGTGGTGCAGGTCCCTCTTGGAAATGAGATTTAGATTTCAATGGGATTATTCCTGGTTAAATAAAAATAAATAAATGAATAAATATAAATAAATAACCAATCTCAACAATAAACTGAATTTGAATGTATATACTGTCAAATTGTATTGAATTGACTTGAGGTTGTAAATTGGCACTATGTGAATAAATTTCCAAGCTCTTTTTTTTTTCCATATCTGTTGCTTTTGTGCCCCCAGTCCCCCATGCCGCCCTGGACAACTGCCCATGTGACCCACATTAAAAAAATCACCACTGGATGAGCTTCATAATGATTTTCAGTTGGTGACTGTAGGAAATATTAAACGTACTGCCAATATTACACTAATCAGCAGTGGCGCACAGGAGAGTCGTATGAAGCTCAGGACTGTGTGTGTGTGTGTGTGTGGGGGGGGGGGGGGGTTTGGGTGGGGGGTGGGAGTTGGGGGGGGAGGTACAATATGAGAAGTAACGTCGCTGGAGGAGCAGATGTGACGGCCGAACTGTTGGAAGCAGATGTTAATTAGCGGAGGAAACGTTAACAGGAATAACCGGATTATGAGGATTTGAGGAGGGAGACGTCGCCTGAACCCCGGTGTCAAACACCCACACGGCGGGGAGGATTAAGTTCCGGGCGCCGTCGCTCCTCTCTCCGCGCTCCGGGGCGGCTGTCATGGGCATCGACCGGCGGCGGAGAGCCTCCCTGGCTCTCACCTTGAACTTCCTCGCGCTGTTCCTGGCCGTGTCGGCTCTCACCACCAGCTACTGGTGCGAGGGCACGCGCAAGGTGGTGAAGCCGTTCTGCACCGGTCCGGTGACCACCAGGCAGGCGTTCTGCATCATGTTCAACAGCTCCAACATCAACGACACGCGGCTGGTGCAGTACATATGGGAGACCGGGGAGGACAAGTACGTGATGAGGAGGTTTCACACCGGCATCTGGTTCTCCTGCGAGCAGAACATCAACATGACCGGTGAGTTCCGCCGGAAAGGCGAGGTAGAGACCGCGCGCGCGGAGCGCTGCGTCACGGAGAGCCCCGGCACACGCAGAAGGGGACGGAGTCAAGACTTGTTGGATACGATTTTAATCAGAACAGTTTTGATCAGCCACGTCTCTGACGAGATTTGGAGAATAATCCGAGAAAACGCTTTTGCAAATAGATGAAAATATTAGTGCTTAAAGTCTGCTTCTCGGTGTCATCCAGCAGAAATGTGGAGATTTGGCGGAGCAAATTGTTTTGAATTTTATTAAAAAAAATAAAATAAAATAAGCTGGTGTAAAACTTAGAGAAAAGCATAAAACTATTTTTTTTAAAAAAACAAAAAAAACGAGACAACGTACTTATCTCCCTCATGCATAGTGGTCACTATGATGTATGTGTGTAAATGTCCGCGTGTGTGTGTCTGTATTGGTGGGTTATCTGGATATAAACCACATTATTTGGTTATAGTGTCCATCTGCACAAAGCCCCCTACTGGAAAACCAGTGCAAGTGCACAAAAACCACCCCAGACTTTCATCAGAACTGCTAACATATTGGGAATATACTGGCTGTTCTGACGCATGAGATAAGGACTAGTATATTTATTTTATTTTATTTTCGAGGTGTTGATAACATCTCACAGTGTAATAGGTATTAATCATCTCCTCCTTACAGTGAATACGGTGCAGCATTGGTCCATCATTCTTTAAAACCAACGTAACCCATTCTAGTGTAAAGATACAGAAAGCTGAAATAGTTGAAGTTGATAAGGAAGCTCAAGATTTTCCACCTTACAGACAAAGGGCAAAAGAAAGCAAATATAAAATACTGAAAGCTGAAAATGAACAATATTATTTTGATGTTTTTCATTAAATTATGTTGAAAAATACACTGTAAAACAGGAAAGACAATTTAAAACACACAAAAAATGTGTTCACATGGAAATTTTATTTTATTTTTTCCTGAAAAGTATATCGTAAAACAGTTTTTCATGAATAGGATTGAACACATCTTACATTGATGTGTTTTATAAGAATAAAGTGTCTCTTTATAGTGTGTATTGGTGGGTTATCTGGATATAAACAACTTATAAGACACTTTATAAGAATAAATTGTCTCTTTATTCTTATACAGCACCTATTTGAAAGTGTGTTGTCTGCTGTTTTTTTCTGTCTTCTTCCCTACTGTGTGGAAATCCTCCACTGATGACTTACAGGACCGTTCCTCAGAGGTGCCTGGACCTCCAGCTGTGACTATCTGACATTACAGGGAAAAAAAATCATTTGTATCTTCAGAACACCATAGAAGCATTTTGTTTGTATTGACTCTGTTTCTGTGCTGCAGACTTCCTCAAAAAGGGAGGATGGAGGCGGAAAGCAAATCTCTTGACAAATTGGATCATTCCGAGATTTCTTCTTCTTTTTTTATTTATTTCTTTATTTTCATGTCACAGTTTTATCCCCTCACAGTCCACCTGAAGCTCTCTCTGCATGTCGCAGTCTGGGAAAATGCTGGAATACAGATGAGGTCCCATTTTTATTTATCAGTGAGGTGCAGGGGTGGCTGTCACCAGGTGTCAATTAAATGTCTCATTTACATTGTTTTTCAGGTGAAAAATGCCGGAGTTTCATTTATGTGGCGCCAGCGAACGAAAGAGGTGAGGATATATAGACACATTTTGAGCTTTATGGGAAAATTCAGACCTAGTTAATAATGTGTGTAACACCTTGAATGTGTGAGACACAGGATGTCTCTGCCGGCTTTATTCAGAGGCTGGATTTATTGCCCGTTCTTCTTTAAATGACACAAGTTCAGACAGATTTTATCAAAAGGATTTATGAACATCACTCAAACTACTCTCAGATTCTGCTCTTAATGAACACATGGATTTACACTGACATTACTACATATAGAGGTGGAAGGACGAAAAGGAGCTAACTACTTTGAAAATACAGTTTTTTCCTTGTAGAAAAACTTCACAATTACGCACTACTTTTTGTTGGACTCTTGTATAAATTCCAACAAAAACACATTGTGGTTTTTGGTATGATGTGACAAAATGTGAATTGTAACTTCCAGGTTATCTGCCCTTTTTTAGCCCCACCAAACTGTTGGTTATAATTGGACTTTAAGGCAGAAAATCTGAAAGCTAGAGGTGTAACATTGTTTCAGGTAATAAGACATGCAACTTAGTGTTAAACAGCAGCAAAATCTTTTGGCAAAGGACTGTAGACGAAGCTTGTTGCTATAGTAATTTTTACAGAACCTAGATGATGAGGCTAAAGAGCAACATAGTTTTCATCTTAAGGAGGCTGGTGTATGCTTTGGTTAAAAATTAATAGCTGTGCCTTTTAGTAAAATGTGACCATGTGAATTTAGCCTCTATAGTTACGCCGTCCTCATTAATCCTAGTGAAAGACTCTATGTGCTGCCTTTTCTCACAAGTGTTTGGCTTGGAGCTGAATGCCTCATTTTGGCTTTTTCGCCTCACTTTTTAAAAAAAATCTCTGACTGCTCAGTTGTCTGGACGCCAGCTAGTTGACCACGTCTCGTAGGACTCCAACATTTTCTCAGAATTGGTCAAAAAACAAAAGCACGACAATTTTTGTAGGTGAATGTGATGCAAAAGATTCATCCGTTTACCAAAGGGAAAAGCATTAAACTTGTCTCCTGAAGACCGGCTACACCACGAAGTTGGTTTGAGCTACTTAGGTTTCTTTAAAGAGATCTGACTGAACTGAACCAGACAGCAACAGCAGCTTAAACCTGGCATCTCTGTGCTGTTTTAAATCTTCTTTATGCCAAATGATCTGCAAAAGCAAACATGACTCAATCCAGCAGACGTAGATTCCTTAAATGCCAAGGTTACAATGTGCGATATTGAACTCTTAAAAATGATACAAGTGTTTTTCATAGTCCAGACAAATAATCTGCTCTAGATCCATCATAAATTGGCCTTGTGACGGAGTCAGGTAAGAAGTGAACCAACTTTATGACACTGAAATGTCTGATGAGCTGATCCTGCTTCACAGTACAGGCTCCAGTCTTCAAACACGCAACATTTGACGCTTCCTTAAAGGTTACTGCTATCTCCATCGCCTCCCTCCACCAAATAAAACCAAGCATCACAACTGATTGGAACCAAAAACAAACACGGTTTTCCCTGCTGCAAAAAGAAAATCACTAAGTTTCTAAACAATTTGAAATATGTCTCTCTGAAGCATAAACTGGCTCAAACCGAGAGCTCTCTGAAACAACAGTTTGGTTGAAAAGCCCAATCAGTGGTAGAGCACTTGTTGTACATCTGAGTGCTAAAGTCTCTAGTTGTGATTACATTTACATATCATGGTGCATGTTCATGGAGGGCACTTCATTAAATGCTTTTGATTGCAGATAGATTTGGTAGAATGTCTTTAAATATGCTGCGGTAACCGCACTTCATACTTTCTATTTGTCCGTTTTGCAGGTATTTATTTTATAAAATTGTATAAAATCACTTGTGTAGGACTCTCTGGGGTGTTTATGGCAACAGGCTTTTTATTTCTATTTACCTGCTAATATCTCCTCACATTTATCGTATCTTGTATTGCGATAAATTTCTAAACATAATAAAAAGTTTTGATTTATCATTGTGACAACGAATTCCAGTAAATGAGTCTTAAAACCATCCAAAATCTGTCAGTCGTAGGAGTTGCTCCGTTATTTCTTTTTCTTAACTTATTAGAGTTTAGTGTTACAAATAATTATTTTTTATTTTTATATTTTGCAACTGGCATCCTAAAGAATCGTATTTACAAATGGTTGCCTTTTTAAAGAGCAGTATTTTTCTTTGTGGAGCTGTGATTGCTGTGCCTCTCAATCACAACCGTACAGTTGCCTTATCGTCACTTTTACCATTATCACAACAGCAGCACAAAATTTGGTGATAAAACTTTAAGTCGAAATCGCCCATCCCTACGGATCCATCCAGACGTGAGCTCAGGATGGGCTGCATCTCCTTACACATCACTCTGTGTGTCCTCTGTCTGTCTGTGAAGGTTAATGAGACGGGTGAAGGGGGTCACTGATCCACCTTTGTCCACTCATCACGTCTCCTCATCCATCCTCACATCCTTCCCTGTCCCCTGTCTTCATCCTTGTTTGTGGATGTTTTCCCTAACCCCCTGCCTTCCTCTTCATCACCATCCACTCATCCCCCCACAGTGTGGATGTGGGCTTGTTCTTTGTCTTGGTGGTTCCTTCGTACTAACCTCCTGTCTCCGTAGGAGTGCTGTGGCTGTGCATCGTGGCAGAGTGCCTGTACATCCTGCTGCTGGCCACCGGGGGCATCCTCATGTCTTTAGAGGTTTGTCACATCGGCAACGTCATCGACGGCCTGAAGCTCAACGCCTTCGCTGCCATCTTCACTGTGCTCTCAGGTAACCCGGTTGTGAGGGTTGCGATACGGTTGAGCTAGACCGTCAAATAATGAGTTTATGTTCTCTTTCTGTAAACAAAATCAACTTGGAATCACTCTGATTAGAGATGGGCGATATGGACTTAGAATTTTGTCACAATATTTTGTAACATGATTGTTATAGCAAGAAAATAGATGGCAAAAAAACTGTTTATTTCTACTTTTTTTTAGGTAACTGCATAACGTAACATTCACAGCACCACGAGCTGAAGCCGAGGAAATGATGTGACTCAATAAAATGATTATTAAATTACTAAAAACTTTTTTTTTCACTGGAACCTTCCATGATAACTCCATAAATTTATAAAACAACCTTTTCTCATGCCATGGAAACAGTACAATCTGACAAACTTGGCACACAACACATATGCTCGCTTGTCTTTTAATAGCTTAGTAATAAGAAGATTGTTTTCTTCTAGATTACAGTTTGTATAAACTATTTGAAGTGTTAGAATAATGACTTTTATGGGAATAGCATAGCTTAACTGTGGTGAAATGTTTGAGGAAATGGTTAAAACATACGGGTCGGCTCCATATTTAACCCACATGCCCATAAATGTAAAGCTTCTTCAGGAATGATACAGACGACTCTGAATTAAACTGCCCTCCTGTAACACTTGTTGCTGATCTCTCTGAGATGTTCAAGTCTAAGTTAAATCTCTAATAACTAAAATCAGCATTTCAAAAGCTTCGCTGTAGGACTGACGTTCAGAGCGTTGCGATTTCTTTCCAAAAATCATTTAACACATGAACATGTCAGAGTACGGTTGTATCTCTGCAGACACGATTGTCAGGGGAAAAAGGAATCACGTCCCAATTCCATCTGATTTCGGTTCAGCTCCAGGACAGGCGAGCGTTTAACTCTGCCTCCCCTGCTGGCGCTGATCCAGTCACACAATCGGACCAGCCGCAGCCCCACAGCCCCTTAGAAGATTTCCCGCTAGTTTACAGTCTGCCTCCGCCTCTCAGCGGAGGAATTAACAATGACCTTCTCTCTAATCCACTCTGTGAAAGTGATGCTGAGCTCCGCTCTCTGAGCTGTGAATCAGCAGTGAAAGATACGCGGCTCCACGGCGGCGACTCGCTGCGTTTTACTCACTTGACAGGTCAGATTTATGAAGGCTGTAAAAAGAGTCGTTTTCTGAGGAACTGTTCTTCTTTTTACACTGGGACTCAACGCTGGCTAAGTTCAGGCCTTAAAAATAAGGATTATACTCATTCGTAATTTTGGAATAGTGTAAATTTTAACCGGTCTTCAAAATAATGTTCTGACTTAGAATGTTTTCACACCTGATAGTCCGGTAGACTCGGTTCGATTGGGGACCAAAATTTTAACTGTTCTTTCCGCTTTCACACTGCACCGTGTCAAACAATCCAAACTGAGTGAAAAAAGCTGTTCCCCTCCTCGCCTGTGGAGGCGCTGCACCAAGAACCTCTTAAGGAAACGACATGAAAACCTCAGGAGAAGACACTGAGTGCAACTTCCTTTTTATGCAGAATGTAAAAAATGGAACTGCGTCAGATTTTAGCGGTTGTACGAATTCTCATTTGTCCTTTGCCATTTCTCCCGTTAGCGCTACAAGGTCACGTTTGTTTTGGTCTTATTTACCCAGAATGCCCTGGGTAAATAAGCACTACTCTCATGGTGGTGCTTTTAGAGCAGTCTTCGGTCTGCGTAAACATTACATTGTGCCAAATTGTCGAAATCATCTTTATACGTCAAATAGGTTGCTCAACTTTCCATTTCCTGCTAATCAAAGGCAACTCTAAACAGGTGGGTCAATTTAGCCTCGATTTGAAGGAACTCAGCTTCTCAGCTGTTTACAAACTTTCTGGAAGTTTCTCTTTCTCGGGTGTGGCTAACATGGGCTAAGCATGTACAGAAAAGCATGGAGGATGGATGCTAGCTGTAACATGAAGCTAGCTTCTCTAGCTAGCTAAATAGTATCTCATCAAACAGCCAGCTGTCTCCTCCGTCTCATCAAACCGGGCCTTGAAATTGGACATACGCCTTTACGCCGCTCAAATGACGTCTCACTTTCATCACAATCTGGTCAAACATAAAATGCTTCAAGATATTGTCGCCATCTTGGATATGATTATATCATAACAGAGCTGTTGGCCATCCTTCACTCCTACTCTTGTGCTCGTAGGCGATTCGTCTTTTCATTCGGAGCCGACAGGGCTTGAACTCGGCATCTCTGAGTTATACTCTCATGGTGGTGCTTTGGTGTTTTGTAGCTGCTCTCGCCAGTCGTCTGGAGAAAAGGAGGAGGCGAAACCCCTTGAGGTTCATTTTGTTTCTGTCCTGCTAGAGAGCGAAAATCTCGTTGTCAGTTGACTGTTTAAGGTCTGTCACCGTGTGTTGCCTTCCAAACAGCTTCCCAGGCTAAGCTGACAACATTGCAGAGGCTTTAGTGCACTTGTAAAATGTTTGAATTAAGGAAAGGCTTCTAGAAGCCGTTTGCTTTTTTAATGGGATGAGTAGCAGGAGATAGACTATGGTAATGAGGTCTGGAGGAAAAATACAAAGGCGCAAATTAAAGTTTATTGCTGTTGTCAATCATGCATGATATGATAAGAAGGCATCTGAGTTTTCTTTTCTTTTTTTTTGGTGAAGTGATGATGGCAGAGGAACAAGAAGATCATTTTTTACAACATGTAGAAGCTGGAGCCGATTACAGCTATGAGTCAGGTTCCAATTTTAACAGCAAAATGCAATCTTGGTAGAAAAAAACAAAAGCATGATGTTTGTTTTTTATTGTATCAACAACTGCAACCCACAAAGATTTGAGTGCGAGTAGCAGGAATCATACGCCACCCTCTATGACTATTAGAATCTCGGGTAAAATGTGTTAAAATAAATGGTTGCTATGGAGACCTGGTGCCATTCTTTGATCTGGTTTTGGTGACAATGTGCCAAATCCATAAGGACGGATCTATGCAGTCTAGATCTATGCTGTGTGCTCTGAACGACGTCATGCTTTATTGTTTATTTTACATTATATTTAGAATTTCTAATCACACTTTCTGGACTATTTGAACGGTTTGCTGCAGTTTGTTCTTTACAGGTTGGACCATGTTTTTGTTTTTGCTTGTTTTATCAGTTTCTTATTCATTTTACATGGGCTATACTACTCCGAATTGCTATGAGTGAACAAATTAAATGTCATGTTCTGTGTTTTTCAGTGTTTATTTTTGAGTTTTCTGTGTCTCTGAGTCTCCCTGTTGTCCCGTCCGCCCTTGATTACTCCCAGGTGTGTCTCGTTTCCCTGATTGCCTCCCCATGTATTTAGTCCCTCCACTGTCTTTTGTTTCTTGTCGGGTCCTTGTCAGTTGTCAGTTCGTCTGATGTTGCCCGTCTGCTGCATATGTCCATACATTTACCGTGCTCTACCTGTGCTGAGCCTTGTTTCCGCTCTGCAGTGCTGCCAGGGTTTTGGACTGGTTTTCCTGCTTTTTTGTTATAAAATCAACTGCATTTATCCTACCTGGGTCTCCGGGCGTCTGCCTCTCCACCTCACTCCACACCGATTCATGACATTAAAGCTCCTGTTTGGTCGAGCTTGTGAAGCTACTGGTGTTTTTCAGTGTGTTGTACTGGTGCAGAGTTGTCAGATTTTGTTATTCACTGGATTTATGTCTGTTTTTTAAAAAAGAAAAAAAAAAAAGAATCTTTTTAAGTCAATTCAGCTCTGTTTTTCTGTATTGGATTGTATCAGCCAATACTGAACCTCAGATATCGGCATCAGAAGTGAAAAAAGTAGATTGGTTCTTCCATAGTCTTCCCATCCACTTAAGTCCGACTAAACTAAGGTTTTCGGTGGAAAAGTGCATCCTAACTTGATAGAGGTTCTGCCCAGACCCTGAACCAGCTAATGTGTTTTCTAGTTTCAACTGTTTGACAGTATCCCCAAAGGACGTTCGCAAATGAGACGGTATTGTAGCAGCAGAGAGAGAGAGAAGCTTCTGCAGAGCTTTTCCACCACACTCTGCAAAATGAGTCACCCACTCATGAACCTCCGGGAATCCCACGATTAGACTGCAAATACAAGTGACTCACTTAAGTGCAAAGGAGAAAATACAATTGAGAGATCTTCGGGATGAGTAGTTCCTCAGGTCCAATCAGCTTTCAGCCTGGAATGGTGCCTGTTGCTTGGATCGCTCTGTCGATGAGCGATTGCAGTTCGGAGACCAATCGTCACGTTTTTGACTCACTTCGGTTTATTACCTGCCAAATGTAAAACACTCAACTTCAACCGAGCAGAACAGGAGGACGCCGTTGTTCCGCGTTCATGAATACACGTGGAGGCAGCGAGGAGAATTACTTGCACATGAGAGGGAGACTCGTGTTGAAGATTTGGAGGTTAAATGAAGTCTTGAAAAAGGACTTCTTGAACATTCTCACATCTTGTCACGTTGCAAATTCAGCGTATGTTATTGTTTTTTGTGGAATGTTTTATGGCCCACACAAAGTAATGCGTAGTTATGGAAAAATAACTATGCATTAGTTATTTTTAAACTTTGGTATAACTGGAAATCTGACAGGTGTAGCATTCATTTGTCATTGGTCGTGCTAAATGCTAAATGCTAAACAGACCAATAAACCACTGATTTTACCTCAGGATGAAGGATTCTGTTTTAGACACCAGATGCTCTCACTGTGTTTGTCCTAGTTTCTCTTTTCTGTTGGTGTTGAAGACAAACATTCCCACATCATGGTGCTGCCAACACTATGTTTCTTATGTGTTTTTCATGTTGGGCAAAACTTTACATTTTGGTCAGTTCAGCTCAATTTATTGTGATTATGAAAAAAAATAAGATTATTTAAAGGCACCTTATGAGAAAGTCCAAATAATTTCCAGTGACTTGTTTCTACTCCGGATAACAAGTGATTGACAGCGCTAAGACCCTCCTCTTGGCTCTGATTGGTTGTTTCTAGTGGTGTATTTCTGTAGTTACTACTGGGAGCACTGGGAGAAGGCAGACAGAGAATCTTGATTTTCTTATTTTGTTATTTTTCACAGATTATCAGTCTTATTACACCGTCACGACTTAATGGTAATTTTAACAAATATGTGAAAAGCATATGCTTTCATAAAAGTTAGAGACTGCAGATTCAATACAAATGCACACCACACTTTTCAGATTTTTTTTAACAACAAAAAAAACCCAATGAGTTAAAGCCATGTATCATTTCCCCTCCTCTTCACAATTATACACTGATTTCTACAGTCATAGTCTGTAAAATTTAAATTAAACACAACGTTGGCTGCCGTTATTTGTGACAAAATGGGAGCACAATATCATAATTTCTCTTAATTTGATACCATAATGTGGCACAAAAGTTTTGTTTGTTTTTTTTTTACTACCCAGCAGACTGAACCTTAGAAAACACGCAATTTGTTTCTGTGTATGTATAAATTTATCAGCATGTTTGACTAGCAGACAGGTCAGAGTTCATGTCTGCAGCCTTCCAGAGAATCATCTAATCCATTTGGGGTTTTTTGTCGCTGAAGATGTATGTTCTGTTTGTGCTTTTATTCATCCACTTCAGACGGAATGATGATTGTGAAGAAAACATCCTTCCTCCCCACATGCAGGGACAAGAAATGTCATCCATCCCGAGGCAGAGCCTTCCCTGATCCGCATGGCATTATGATGACGCTGTACAAGGATGTTTTAAAATGAAACATGAGCATTGACAGGGAGGAGATGGGAGTGTAGGGATCTGCTGCTGAATCTGTGCACTCTTGTTCAGTGGAGGGATTTGGCGGAGGGAGGGGGGGAGTTTAAGCGGTAATCGGATTGGGAGGCTCCAGTTGTTTTCACACTTGTTGTCCTCCGCAGGCGTTCAATGGTTCATGTAAGGGTAGCGAGAAATTTAAAACAAATGACACAATGAAAGAAGGTCATTTTGTGGCTTCTTTCTCACATTTCCAGATTTATTTCACAAGCAATCTGGATGAACGTGACATTAATTTATATTTTCAGCCCCACGTTAAAGTTTATACTCCCCGAGTCTCAACTTCAGTAGTCAGGTTTATGAAAGAGAAGCGAGGAGAAAAGCATTAAAAAATATATTTTTATGTTTTTATATATGTAAAAAAAAATAATACATATATATCTTTAGTAAAAGTCACATACTTACCTTTACGATGTTTTTATCTGGGAAAAACTCTCAGTAAGTTGGGTTATAGATTAATGTGTCCCAGGTTTCCTTTATGCAATGCTGCCACCAAGTGGGGACATTTTGGAAGTGCAGCGGTTTCTGTGTGTGAGCTCACGTGTTCCCTCTCTCTGTGTGACGCAGGTCTGTTAGGTATGGTGGCCCACATGATGTTCACCACAGCTTTCCAGCTGACCGTCAGTCTGGGTCCAGAGAACTGGAAACCTCAAACGTGGGACTACAGCTGGTCGTACATGTGAGTACGGTTTACCTCACAGTGACGATTATTACCTGGTTGTATGAAACACATGGAAAAGTGCCACAAAGTAAAACAGCATTATGAAATGATAAAGTAAACAATTAAATAAATGCATAAATGATCCTGGAGTGACATAAACAGGTCAACTGGGATTGACAAAAGAAGCTCTCCGTTAAAAAAAGAAAAAGAATTTCAATATTTATTTTGTTTTTATTTCATGGGAACATTTATTTGAATTATTTATTGATAGTAGTCTTTATTTATTTATGTAATTTCGAATGGCAGTGAAAAGGCTCTCCATATAAGATGTATTAATATTCTCAGTGGGAACCGTCTCCACGCTTTGGGGTACAGCCAATTAGCACAAAGGAAGATGAATGGAGTTCACGGATTGGCTGCTTTTCAAACGCCAGCCAATAGTGTGTCTAGCAGCATTACAGTCAGGTATTTCAGCTTCCAAAGTTGCTTTTTCTTTTGTATATTTTCCATATTTGATTCGTGAATAGGTGAATCCACAAAACGTTGGCGATCCACTTTAACCCTTGACTGAAGCAACATCATCAGTTAAATTGAAATCAAACTGTTTAAGGATTTTTTACCAAAAAGTAGTGGTCTTTCTAGAATGAAAGCATTATGGAATAAAATAATACGCTTAAATAAAAGCTTAAGCCATTTTAGTGGTTAATGTTTCTTATTGTCCGAGATTAAAGCGGGTTTTGTTCTCTGTTTCGTAGACTGGCGTGGAGCTCCTTCACGGCCTGCATGGCGTCCTCGGTCACCACCATCAACCGCTACACCAAAACCATCCTAGAGTTCAAGCACAAGCGCAGGAACATTGAGAAGAACCTGAAGATCAAGCAGAAGCTGCTGGAGCTGGACTCTCCAGAGCAAGTGTGGGACATGTACATCAGCTCGGTGCCGAGCACCGCCGAAGAGCTGCTGGACCTGTCGACGAGCGGCCGCAAACTCTCCAACGCCTCCATCTTCCTGGACCTCAACGACCTGCCCGACCCGCAAGGAGAGGAGTACTGCTAGAGGAACCGGGTCTTGAGACGCGGCAACATGGATGTTACGCTCTGCATGATACAGTGTGAATACTGTAAAAAGGCCAGCTGAAAGTTTGAACTTTTCTTTTCCGCCACACGACTTTATACAATCAACTTCCGGCTCTGCTTTGCTCTCTGCCAGCTCTTAAGATGTAAAGATGGATCTTTATCAAGCTGATTCTGCTGGTTTGAATGAAGGTTTAGCTGGTAGGTCCAACCGTCTGGTCAACCTGAATTCAACTTTGGCACTAATCCACGGTAGCCACTGTAGGACCAACGGGTGTGTGTGGATTTCACCTGCAGCGTATACTGTGTTATTTCCTTGTATTAAAACATCAGCTCTGCTTTTCAGTGTACGCTTTGAGATGCTGTATTTTCTAATGTATGTGGAACATAAAACAGTCGAGTTGATACAAATTTACACCAAATTCTTTGCAGTTCCCAGGATCGCACAGATGCTTTTAATTTTTTATTTGTTTTTTTCTCCCTTTGTGACTCTGCTTTACCGAGCAGACTTTCCTGAACTTGGTGTCAACGTGAAGCACAGCAACAAAATGAATCTATTCTGAATCAAGACAGCAACACAGTGTAACAGGTGCACTCTGAGTCCTTTTAAACAACTACAAAATATACAGTTGAGTCATAAGTTAAATGATCACAGATTTTTTAAAATACGTATGTATAACCTTTATCTGAGAGTCAGATTGAATTCTCTGTCTTTTATTCACTTTAGCTTGCTAGCAAAGTGAATCCTCATGCTAACTAGCAAAAAACCTCCTGAGCTAACATGTAAATTGATGACTATTGTTTATGCTTTTTTTGTCTCAGCTGACTACCAGAAGACCAACTTATGTACAAAATGTCTATATTTTCCATGCAATTTGACATATGAAAACAAATTGTTAGTATATCAATATCTTCCCTCCTAGATATAGTCTGAAAAGTCAATCAATGCTTTGAAAAAGTGTCTGCCCGTTTACAGATTTCTTTTGTTTTTATCACAATGAGATGCTTTAGATAATGGATCACATGTTAATATCAGACAGGGTTAATCAGAGATGGATAATTCATTTTTAAAAAATGGAAAAATACAATTTAAACCAGTCTGACCGTGTATGAGACTGTGATTGATCCAAGAGGTCCTGGAAGAAGTTCTGGCTCATAAATCCACAGAACAATTTCCCATAAGTCTTGGGCATCATTGAGATTCTTTGGGGAGCAAATGTGAGAGAGCATTTTGTGTTCTTTTGAGTCAGGACTTTTTTTTTTTTTTAACATTAGAAACCTTCTGGTTGAGTAATCGAAGCGTTCTCTGAGTGATTTTGAACGACCTGCCTTTCCTGGGGAAGTTCACCTCTGTTCAGGATTTCTCCATTTGCTGTTCCAAAGCCTCATCTATGGCTTTATTACTGACTTTCTGATCTGTTTCAGATGCTTCTACGTCAGAGCATGAGTTGTTGCTTTTTCATGCTGTCAGACTGGCTGGATTTGAGTGATTTCTGGATTCCTCAGATCAAGCAGTAATGGGTGTGGTTAGTGAAACTGGTTGGTTCAGATAGCATTTTCCCCTAGCAAATGAAAAATTACATAATTTTTTTTTTTGATGATCTGAAACTTTGAAGAACTCTTTAAAAGGGCAAACACCTGTTTAACGCCACTGTATCTAAGATGTCTGGAACGCAACATAAATCTGGTTGAACCTTTTGACAAGTTGCTGAGTTGTTCATATTACTTTTCATTAGCTCTGTACCTCTGCTAAGCATTGTTGCTAAGAAGGAAAACGACTTCTTCAACATGGCTTCGTAACTGTCACGTTGTGGCACGAAAGTCATGCAAAGAAACAAATTATTTGAAAGATCTATGAATGAACTGACTTGATCCCCGTCCCAGTAAACGTAACCTAATCTAAAGCAAGCACACTCAATAGTTCAGACACCTGACTGATCATTGGACTTTTCCGATTGATGAAGCACTGTGAGTCCGTGACTCTTCGCAGCTGTGAATGCCGATTGCTGACTCTTCTTGCAGCAACTTACTTAACATATTTCTGAGAGACTAATCACTGCCTTCTTTTCAAACGAACCAAATTTCGTCTGAAACAAAACAAAGTTGCACCGGACAGGCTGTGGACTGAGGAGGCATAAGCAATCTCCAAGAAGTGAACTGAAAGACTCTGCTCTTTCGCTCTCTGAGGTATGAGAAGCTGCGTGGATGTGGATGTGGGATGCCTAAAGGAAACGCTGAGTGCCTTTACATCCGGAAGCATGCCTCTGATCACACAGCATGCTCAACAAAGGCAAAGCCGTTTCTCTGCCTAACCCTGATTCCAAAGCAATGGGTAGCCATCCGTGCAAATTGCCAAAACTTTTCCTCGGGAGAAATGCGCCTCTTTCTAAGCTTTCTGTTTGTACTTTCACATTACGTCGATGATGCAGAACTTGATACTTTTAGTCTAGAAGCATTTTAAGTGCATTTTGACTTAATTTTTTGTGTAACGTCGATGACTTTCCAACGTATTCAGCCTAAGTTTCAATTATTTTTCCACAAGCTGGGTTGATAAGGCTAGAGCATGAATCTTTTGTCTTTATTTGTGTTTCATATCTTACAGTATTTACAGTCTCTCTGTGTGGTGTCTTTTTGTTATACTTTTGTGGGTCATTATTTGCAAGATATTATAATATAAAGGAGAATATTTATGAACAGATTTTATTGAAAGATAAATGGGAAAAAAGCATATATCATAATAAAGAATGTAATTTGATATGTTTGAAACTGTTTTTCTCCAGACGTTGAATTTAATGACCACAAGGTGGCGGTGTTGCCTTTGTATTGGTTCACCTCAACAAGAAGCAGAAGAATTGTTTCAAGTCATTTATAGAATCAAACAAAATAAGCTAAATCAAATCAGTCCCGAAATTAAAATCTTTATTTGCATTTTTGTGGCTTTTTACATCATTTTAGTGGGATATTATGGACTCGTTCAACTGAGGTTCAGAGACGTAGACTACCGTTTCTAGATTTCCTGAATTTTGCAAATTTTTTTTGGTCTAATGTAAATGTTTCAGATATCCAAATAAATCAAATAAACTACAAAACCAAATGATTTCATTTCTGGCCCTGCATGAAAATACGACTTGTTAAGATATGATTTAACTGTAATTCACCACATATTTTCTGTTTCATAGCCACACAGACCTAATTAATTCCTGGTTATTAATACCCATAAATAGGACCTGTCTGACATCTAGTAAACTAAGAAACTCAAAGGAGCAACACATTGAACCAAAGGCGCAACAAAAACACAGACAGGAGATGTTTTTAAGGCTTTTAACCTCAACAAACTACAGAGAGACTCACATGGAGCAGAGGTGAACCTTTTAATGAGTGGCTGGACAAACCAAATTACTCCAAAAGGGCATCAATAAGTTATCCTGGAGGTCAGGAAAGAACCCAGGATGACATCTGGAGCTCTGCAGACCTCAGAGTTAAAGTCACTGCTCACGAAACAGGATGGGTAAACATTGCATCCATGGGAGAGTTACAAGTCCCATTACTGACAAAAAGAGAAAACAAAGGCCCATCTCATTTTGCCAATAAACATCTTGATGAGTCTTAGGACTTTTTGGGAAAATATTCTGTGGACTACCAATAGAAAGTGAACTTTTAGAAAGGGTTCGTCACACTGACGGTTTTTTGCTTCATTATCTGGATGATTTGTCCAAACCAATGATTTGAAAACTGCTTTTTGTTACTCAGTTTGTCCTTGTCTGATTAAAAAAAAAAAAGTTTAATGGCCTAAAATGTTTAATGCACGTGTGACAAAACAGAAAGACATCGGCAAAGGGTCAAGTACTTTTCCCCAGCGAAAAATATACTCGTGCCGTTTAACGTGAATCGACACATAGCAGAAAGTAACACTGAGAAAACAGCGTCTTTGCTTAAAAATATTTTTATTTTTTTTCCTGTTGGACAACTAGTGCAAAATACATGCAAACTGAAAACGGGAAACCGTGTAAGGAAGGCTCGGTACAAAGCACCGGCTAGCTAGCAACACGCCGAACTTAACGGTGTTGATGTTGGGTTGTTCTATCTGCCGCCCTCCGCCGGTCCGTTTGCTTTGCTCAAAGCGGAACACAGCAGGCTGGTTCCGCACTCGCTAACCTAAGCAAAGCATACAAATGAGCCAAGTGATCCATACCAGTTCCCACTACATCCATTTAACCACATTCATTATTCAAGGATACAAAAGCACTCAGTCAAATCTGAGCCCATAGACATATTCCCTCACTCCGCCCCGCCCGCTCGCCCCTCAACTCTTACTGCTTACCGCATGAAAGATTCACTCCTACCTTTTTGGAAACAATGCTTGCAGGACATTTTTTCAATATGTACGCCCGATTGCCCTTAAATTCTTAAAATCTGAGTCTGCGGAGGAAACGTGGGGGGAAATAAAGGGTCTATAAATGAAAATGTGTTTGTTGTCAGTGTTCCTTGAAAAGTCTGGAAAAATGTGGAATATGTTAGGTTTGGATAGGCAGGGAAAGAAGAAACGAAATATGAGAAAATTATTGATTTTCCAGACATTTTTCCTTCTTCTAATGTCTAAAGACAAAAAGACACATTGATTCAAATTAAATGGCTGTGCTTCATCTTTCATTTGCTGCATAACGCCGTGATTTCAGCTTTGCTGTTTGACTTAATGACTGAATCCATACTCATTCAGAAATAATCGGGCCATTTCACTACATGTTTATTTTCCAGACAGCTTTAATTCAGGCAAAACTGGCCATGACAGCTGCAAAATAAAAAGGCTAAATGTATTTTTTGGGGTTGGTTTTCTAAAGTAACGGATCCAAAGCTCACAAATGGTCTTTTAAGGAACCTGCTTCAGTCTAGGACAGGGGTCTGCGACCTTTAGAGTCTACAGAGGCATTTATTTTCGACATAGAGCTCACTTAGAACCCCAAACGTTACATGACTTGTTGAAAAAAAGACAACTTATAATTTTCTACTAAAGAAAGTGTGTTAAAAGAATCAACGTTTTGTCTCTAAAGTTTTCAAATAATGGAAAAACGTCAAACATTTTGCAAAAAGAGGATAAACACATTTTCTTTTACAGGATGTTGATATTTGTGGGAAAAAAATAAACAAATTTTCAAACTAATGAGAAGAAAAATTGATTAAAATACATGTGTTACTGGTACTTGTGGAAATTCAATGCAATTATTCCATGAAAAACTTAAAACTTGCATTTGTTGTGACATCTGTGGTTAAAAACATTAGCCGAGTTATTGTGGAGCCGTAGGTTGCCGACGCCTGCTCCAGAATATTCCATTCCTAATCTGACAGGTCCAAGATTTAAAGACTTCGAAATAAGTAAGTCCAAAAGCTTCGAAAGCAGAGAAATTGTCCAAATTCACACTCTGACCAAAAGCCATGTCGACCATTGTCTTGCTTTGTTTTGATTTTGATGAAACGTTTTTTTGGAAAAACCTACCGATGATAAGAATAGTCTGGTTGAAAGTAAATATTTTAAAAAGGAAATATGTTGTAAAAACTGCATGACTAAAATTTGAGTCCTGAAACATGTGGAATATTTAGGGGACAACATGTAGGGACCCTGAGTTCTTCGCTTCCTCGTACGACTACAACTGATTGTGAGTCAGACACTAAAAGTCGTTCAGCTTTCACCGCTCGGCGTAAAACCGCATCCGACAGCCACCACGGTCTCACTGCATCTTCCTCAAAAGCACAAAGAGTGTATCGCTGACATGCAAAGATGTCAACACGACTGATTGATCCAGACAGAACATATTGACACTGGGATTTCGGAGTGCAGTCTGCTGAGATGCTGCCTGGCCGTCTGAAGACATTGTTGACTCTGTTTTGCGCGCTTTGAGTCGTTTCGTCTGCCTCCGTCAGGCAGCAGATCTGCGCTGGAGCAGTGTCAACAGAGGCGTCTCGTTCCACGCAGGTTACGGCTCAGTGCCATCCAAAGTTTTGCCCTGCGAGTTGGTAGAAGCGCCGGTTGTGAGGCTTGTAGAAATCCCTCAGTTTCCGGATCACCTCTGGGTCTATGGAGACGTGCGTCCTCCCTTTTGTCTTCCCCAGACAGTGGGGTTTACTGCTGCCCTCCGGCTTCTTTAGGCAGGGAAATCCTTTCGTTTTGTTGAAGTAGAAGTGCTTGTCTGTGACTATCCTCTGCAGGCCCAGAAAGTCCTGGACTTTGCCCAGTTCCCCAGCCGGGTCAGAGATGAGCCTCTCCCCGCTGACCAGATGGATCTGATTCCTGGGGAACCAAGCCAGCCAACGCTCCATGTGTTGGGCGTAGAGGCCAATCCACAGTGGGCTCCACAGAGAGTCAATCTGACCTAGAGATACAGGTAGGGAGGAAAGTTGTTGGTTATGATGGGCAATGTTTTTAGGCTGGGCTCTGGATGAGGAAACATTTGGTTCTAGTGGCTGAGGTCAAAGTATTTGAGTTCTACAAGTGCTACTAGGCTAACTAATCCAGACGGTAATAAATGACACTGAGTGTAAAATGAAGGTGTTGAAAATGTTGGATTCAATATACAAACACAGAGTGGTCTTGAACTTTGCAACATAGTAGCTTCTTTTGGTAGCATGCTAAGAACCTGTTAGCCAGGGATCGTAAGAAGATTTGATTTAATAAACAGCACAGATTGACCTTAAGTTTCTTTTTTTAAATGTGGTTTTCCTGAACGTTTATGAGCATAAGTAGCTGACTTGGCGCACATGACTATGTTTGCATCTTCATTTTTCTATGGATAAAACTTTCCTAATGCTAATGCTAAAGGCAGCTAATGGTTAGCTGAGCAGAGACAAACACCTATCTGGATGTGTGTGAGCTTCTTGACAATGAGTGATCCTCCTGTAGATGTTACAGTTTTGTTGATACTGTTGAAATTTTAGTTTTTTTTATACAAACACACAAAAAACTATCAAACAGCCTCTAATTTTTGGTTGGTTTGAGTACATGAGAACTCAAAGTCACGGATGATTTCTCAAATCATTTCATCTGCTTCATATCACCTCCACTGGTAATACTGCACAGTAAATTCTGCAGAGTTAAATCAACACTATGCCGAGTCTATTTGGTCCCTTTCAGAATTGGCATTAATTTAACTCTTATAGAGTTATTTCAACAATAGTTTGAGTAGTTATAAC
>CAEFZX010006604.1:0-38940 GCA_903066825.1 Alfaro cultratus | reverse complement strand
TATCTATCTATCTATCTATCTATCTATCTATCTATCTATCTATCTATCTATCTATCTATCTATCTATCTATCTATCTGTAAGTGGCGGTTCTGTGATGTTTCTTTTCTGTTGCTTTTCATGTCAAACACACGTTTGGTTTTGCAGAAATCCTTTTTTCTTCTCGCTACCTCTGCAGCAAAGTGTAAGAATAAATGCGAAAATAATAGCAGCTTGCAGACGACTGCAATCACAGAGTGACTGCATCACAGAAATAAAGAATATATATATATTTTTTCTTCGTAGATTGTAGAGGGGAGGAAAAAAAGGAATACTTGAGCCTTGTTGAATGAAAAACATTTATTTATTCCGAAAATCTCTCGATTCAGAATAAAAATTGGTTTTCCTGAAGCTGTGGAATTACAAACAGTTTAGAGTTTAAGCTCAGAGAGAAATGAAATGTCCTGAAGCCAGAGAAGGTGTTCGCACCTCCTCCTGCAGATGAGCTCCAGTTGATGCAAGCTGCGATGAAATGAGTGATAAATAAAATCTGTTCAGTTGATAGTAAATATTGTTTTCCTTTCAGGGTCATTTCTCTGCATATGCAGAGGTAAATATATGCATATCTCTCAGTCGCAGAAAAACAGAAACCCGACGGCTTCATCACTCTGCAGGAGGACGGGTCCAGTTAAAGACGGGCTGAACAAAACTTTACACTCGGGGACAAAAGAGGAAATAAATAAAGAGATAAACTTAAGTGGGATTTTAATGAAAATATGTCTAATAAAAACATCTGAAAAGTAATAAATGCTGAAGACTTTTTTTTTCTCCATTGTAGTTGCAAATGTTTAGATTACATTTAATTTCTTGTCGAGGTGAAAAAGCGTTCATGACAATAAAATGAGATTCTCAATATAAGTTGTTTTTTTTTAATCTCAGACCGAATGAAACGTCCTACGCGAGGTAAATAATAATAACAAATGAAATAGATCAAGTTTATTATGAACTGCATGAATCAGAGTATGATTTAAGTTAATTTAGATACATTTACTGGAATAAAACGTGGTAAACTTAACAAAGAGGCGGCTCTTAGAGAAAATATTCCGATATGTTCAATTAGCCGTCTCTCTGGGTTAAAGTTTGCGAAATAAGTTTATATATCATTTTTAAATCAGTCGGAAATGATCTCTGCAGAACTGTACGTCTTCGTTAATCACACCTCGGATCTGAACGGCACATTTGCACCTCTTCAGGTTATCTGAGCGCCTGACGCGCGCATGTGTGAACTCCCCATTGAGTCTTAAATGCAATCAACAGCTTCCATTAAGGTCTGCAGCGGGAATCCACGTTCCTGCACAGCCTCGGGGCCGTGTTGATTAGCTGCGTAAAGACCCGATCTGTTCTCCTTTAGGGGGCTGAATGGAAGCGATAATGGGCCGTTATCTTATCCCAGTCAGGGAAGGGGGGAGAGAGGAAACTGCTGCCAAGAGGGGAGACTGACTTATTCCCCACCGAGAGCAGAGCGGAGGCCGGATAATGAGAGGAATATCAGATTTAATGCGCAGCAGTTTGCGTCCGACGTGAAATCAGGTTCATTTTGGATCATACGCGCAAAAACAGATGAAGGCGCCGATTAAAATATTGTTTCAGAGTGAAAAGCAGAGCCAATTCGGATCGTGAAGAGGTCTATAAAATAGCCTGCAAGCTGCAGTTTGACTCCGAATCTAAACATGTTTAATGATCCAGACTCCTGATGTTTGGCGGCCTGCACGCATTAACGCCGCTGTTCCCTCTGATGGCTCCTGCGACGGGGAAATAATCGGATTACTACAGGAAGAGCCTCTGTAACCCGACAGCGCCTTTCCAATAGTCTGCAAACACTGCGGATTATCTTAATTCAATTAATTCTCAATACACAAACCCGCGGCCCTTCAACCCGGCCTGACGCAGCCTCTGCGCCGTGACGTCACGGCCTATAAGAGCAACCCCGAGCGCAGCAGTTCGCATCCTGAACCCGAGCTGGCTCTGCAGCGCGTGCAGAGGAGAGAAGAGCGCAGCCGCGTCACCATGTCGCCTTCAGCCTGAACTTTCTTTCCGCTTCCTCAGGAGTTTTGATTCCCAGTTTGATCCAGTTTTTCCTCCTCCGCGCAGCCGCGTGATGCCCGCCGGGATGTTTAGCATCGACAGCATCCTGTCCGGACGGCCGAACTGTAAGGAGCCACTGCTGCTGCACCGGAGCGGCCCCGTGGTGCTTCCCGCCGGCCTCACGGACACCATCTACACCGACTACAGCGGACTGTACTCGGCTGCCCGCGGACCGTCCCCGCCGGGGGTCCACGCTTTGAGCGGGGCAAGGATCGGATATAACGGCTACTATTACGGACAGCTCCAGGTCCAGGGGCCCGGAGGAGGTCCGCCTTGCTGCGGGGCTGTGCCCGGCCTCAGTCCGCAGCAGTGCCCCTGCTTCCCCGCAGGTAGGGTACCCCCATAGTTCTCAATTCACAGCTTCATAGAAATTAAATCTGATTCTTAAAAATGTAAATTACTATTTCTAAGTGACACAAATAAGACAAATATGCATTTGTTGAATTGTTTCAGTTGTATTAGTTTTAAAATGATCGTTGAAAGCAAATCTGGACATCGCCCCTGATCTTCACAATTATGTTCATCTTTTTACAACTTTAAATGTGTTTTAAGACAAGAACATGTTAAATGCGCAAAAATGCCGCTTATTTGATTTCTTAAACTAAAATTTCAAATTTCATCTGATTTCTGCTGCACACTTCGTCATGTTTTTGGTTGTTTGTGTTGTCCTCCATCTTCTGTGAGATCAGAAAAAAGTTTTTAAACTGCAGAAAAACTTAAAGATGAACAAAATAAGACAAAAATAAGCTATGCATGTTGATATAGCATATAAATCTGCGAAATATCCTCATTTCTGCGCCTCACACGGTTCAGTTTGTTCCCGTCTTACAGGCTACGACAGCCCGGCCTCGGTGCTCCTGTCCCCGGTTCCTCACCACATGATGTCCTACATGAACATGGGCAGCCTGTCGCGGACCGAGCTGCAGCTCCTCAACCAGCTGCACTGCCGCAGGAAGCGCAGGCATCGAACCATCTTCACCGACGAGCAGCTGGAGGCTCTTGAGGGCCTCTTCCAGGAGACCAAGTACCCGGACGTGGGGACGCGGGAGCAGCTGGCCCGGAAAGTTCACCTGCGGGAGGAGAAGGTCGAGGTGCGAAAAGTTTTCTTTCCTTTTTTAAATGTTGATTGAAATCAGGAAGACGTTTGTCTCTTTTCATTTATTATTATTATTATTATTATTATTATTATTATTATTATTATTATTATTATTTTATTTTATTATAAAATAAAAAAAATTAGTTTTAAAAATAAATTTAGTTGCAGAATTAAATTATATAGGAATACAGATTGTTAAAAAAAATACATCAATATCTACAGAAATATGTTAGCATGGTGGATACTGTAAATATAACAGTACACTAGAGCAGAACGTAATGAAGAATTTTATTATAGACTAATATAATGTTAGTCGTAATTATTATTATTATTATTATTATTATTATTATTATTATTATTATTATTATTTGCTTTAATAGGCTTAATTCCTATGTATTTCTTTTCAAACTGTTTGAATCGCTGGTCCACTTATTCGATTAATTTTACAAAATTATAACCTTTTGAAAAATATTAAATTGGGCTATTTGTCCAATAGTAAGATTCAGTAATAAAGCTTAGTTTTATGCGTATCTTTTCTTGTCTGAACTTTGTCTCTTGAAATTGAGACCCAGTGTGTTAACAATATTTACCCGTGGAAATGAAAGTGTGAAAAAAGCAAAGACAATATTGACAGTGTTAATAAAAAAAATAATAACACACAAAACGGGTACAAATGAGATTATTTCATTTTATTTCGTTAATCTTATCCCTAAGAAAATCGACATATTAAAGTCTGCATTTTTCCCATCAAAATGATTGTTTATAAATCATGGTGGGAAGCCATTTTGCATGTCAGGATTTTCTCACTTCTTACCTCCTGTGTCCTGCAGGTGTGGTTCAAGAACCGTCGCGCCAAGTGGAGGCGGCAGAAGCGCTCCTCCTCGGAGGAGTCGGAGAACTCTCAGAAATGGAGCAAAAAAGCGGAGAAAACGGACGGAACTAAAAGCGACGCGGACTCTGACAGCTGATGGAGACGGGGGTCCACGCGCGTGATGTAATGTTGCACAGGTGTACATATCGTTTTGTTATTGTCTCTGTGACGCCTATTTATGTTTAATTTAACACTCTTTCTATGTCGTAGTTTAAAGCGCGCGCAGTCACGGTGCACCATGTGACCGTGTGTGGATGTTACTTGTTGGTGCACGTGCAGATTCGCTGCTCAAGCTCTCGTGTTTAATTAATTAGAAATAAAATGACGTCATGAAAATTTCAGCGGAAGACTGCGCTCTGCGCGCACACCATGCGCGCTCACAGCGCTGGTCCTCCGGCTGAAACTGTAGAAATCAGAAGTTTGAATTTGGATTTTACTGAAGACAAAATGATAAATGATCCAACTTTAAAGCGGAACCTGTTTGGGGTTTCTGACAAATTTCACTAAGCAAATTGAAATTACCAACATGTTGGAACAAAAATGTGTTTTTATCTCCAAACCAAAAAGATGTAAATTAAATGTACAGAAACAGCAGCAGAAAGGAAGCTCATCTGAAGCTGATTTGTGTTTCAGGGTGAAAAACATATTTTCTTTTATTTATCTGGTCTTGTAAATATGATTATTATAATGAGTCTTATTTAATCTCCCAGTTAGAGTGTAAAATATCTTAATTTCTGTCATGAAAAACGTACAAAAATAAATTCATGCACATCAGTTTTCAGAAATTAAAACTTGGTTTCAAGAAAATTATGAGTCCAATGTTGGCAAAAGAGCATCTTTGTAACTGGATATGAGTGTCTCATTGTATCTGTGAAAGATGTGAATAAATATAATTTTATGTAAATATGACACTAAGTAGATAAATAAAAACCTCTGTGAGGTACAAATCAATCTGAAGGCAGAATGAGCCAAACTGGAATAGAAAATTACTTTTCATTGTTTAGCAAGAGAAAGAAGATGCAGGTAAAAGCTCTAATAACTGATTCAAAAACAACGTGTTTGCAGGTGGATATGTTTGTCAAACATTCAGCATTAAATCAAATATGAAAAAAGAACTAATTTAAATCTGAATAAAAAATATAAGCGAAATATAATTCATTTTGTTGGTTATTTTACCAGCAACGTCTGTTTTTTCTCATGTCTTTCTGTCATTTAATTTGAAATGTAACATTTTAAAGCAGCGGGTGTTTCAGTTCTTAGGAAATACAGAAACAGATCTGCAAATGGAAGTCCAGTAAGATAAAAAATTGCAGCCCTAAAAATAATTGTGCCCTGAAATTTACTTCAAAACCTGATAATATATTGTTTTTGGTCTTTCTGACCAAAATCAATGGATTTGAACTCTCCTAAAATAGACTTATCTATGGCTGCATTTTGTGGAGCTCCCACCTAATGTATTCAGAAGATCTTTAAGCTGCTGTATATTTTTTCTATCAGAACATTCTTCATGTTTTAGGTCTCTTTCTTCTTTCCATTACCGACGTTCCAGACTGCAAATGTTCCTCACAGCAGCAGAAAATCCAAATAATCCTGTACGAGGTGAGATTCTGCAGTAGAGTCTCCGAGGCTCGTAAACACAAGCAGAATTGTGCTGAGGAATGAAGGGGAGGGAGTTAAGCATTAAAATATTCTTCCACTTTTTCCAGAGATTTTTATTCCAAAGACAAGTGAAGTTCTGTGAAAATTCCCCTTCGATTTTGCAAGGATTAAATTGAAAACTGGGATTTGTTTCGGCTCGGCTGAGTTTCCCCACATTTATCCGAGGAATTCCAAACAAACAACGGCAGCAGCATGCAAGCACATGTGGGGAAGGTTTCGTGTTGAGATTTGGATGAACGGCTTCTTCCTTCGTCACTGAGCTGGAAAACGAGCCGTCGATGCAACAGATGCAACATCTGAACCAAATAGAAGGGGGAAAGGATTTTAATCTGCTCAAACTTAGAGGTTTTTATGATTTAATTGCAAGAAAATGACTTAATGTTTGGGCTTTCTGCTTACTTCCCTTACAACTTAAATGCATTCCTCAATATACAAATTAGTTAAAATCAATTATGTTAGATGTTTTAAAAATCATTCTTGTAAAATAAAAAATCTCCCAGATACCTCAACATGTTTGATGTGCTTTGAAAAAATAAAACTTAGCAAAAAATGTAAACAAGACTCACTGAGGATATTCATCAAGGCAAAGTCAACGTTTTGAAACAGATTTAATTGACTTAAGATTGCACAGTTACAGAGAGATGTTTGATTCTCTGAATAACTAAGTTATACAAAATTTACAACAAAAATCACCATGTATGCTTCAGCTAATTAGTAATCAGAAACTCCCCCATCCAGAAGCTCTGAATGTTTTGCTCTGTAGGATGTTGGAAGAAAGTTTTGCAGAAATGATCCAGAGACACAAAACCTCATTGTGCAAGTTAAGGTCATGTTTGTTTTAGTGAACAGAGAACGTCTATAGATGACCAGATGGTCAGCGGTGTTGTGAAAGGGAACACATTGATCTGCAGATGAAGGAAAACTTCTCCAATATGAAGGTCGGAGACAGAGAAAGGAGAGCTGACGAGTCAAAGATGTGCAGCTGCTCAAATCTGATGGAGTTTTATCCTCTTTTATGGCAGCTCTTTTCAGATCTGAACTTGATTTAAACACAGAGATGCTTCGTCTGAGTTGATCTCATCATTCTGAAATAGATCTACTGACTGTGATCTTCAGCCATCATGGCCGCCGTCCTTCTCTCTCCGGTAGCTATAGCAGCAGCAGCCTGAAGGCCTGAAACCTGCCGTTGATTTTCACATAAAGGAGAACCAGCATGAGTACCTGCTTACCGTCTTAGTGGTCCTCACAATAAGTCAAATGCAGCACTCAGTGCAGTTTCTGTTGCTTTTCTTTGATCATCTCTTTTACAAGTAAAAATTAGATTAATCCGTCCTGTTGCTTCTAACTTAAAGATCTGAAGCTTTACATCTAAAACTATTAAAACAACTAGAAAGTCTGAATATTATTGGATATTTTCTCACTGAACATCATATTACCCTTTAGGATAATTGAAAAAAAAAAATCCTTTGGTTTAGACTACATGTGCCTTCAGCGTGATGTGTTGGTCAGAAAAATTAACAAATGCATTTAGTTTTAAGGCTCTAATTGTTTGCATTCTGAAGATCAGTTTTTCAGATCGCAACATAATTACATTTTAACAGTAGATTCTTTAGTCACAGCAGGATTTGTTTTATGGTAGAACTGAAAGCCATGATTGACCATATTTATGTTGACAATTAACCTGATAAGTGGAGTTCAATCATAAACGTTGGTGGATTATTTTAAAACTAAAATGCAGCCAATTTACTGTTTGAGCTCGTTTTAATTAATTTGTATGTGCACCAGTTGTAGATGGCAAACATTTTAAAGACTGTACTGAAAATCATATTTGTAACTTTTAACATGAAACAAAAAAGATTGTAGTGTGAGTTACTTTAGACCAGAACATTTTTTTTTTAGTTCCAGTGTCTAAATATTATTTGACAGGTGGTAGAAGTTCTCTGCCATGTCGTAGGAAAGTTTTGTTATTGTGATGGTTATTTAACTTTAAATGCTTCACGGAACTGGAGTGCCTTCACTTTCAATAACTTAACTTTTATTTGTGTAATTTATTATTGTTGTAATTCTGGTCTATTTTAGGATGTTATTTTTAAAGTGTTATGCTGCAAAGGCTGCAAATAACTGATTTTATCATTTAATTCGACTGCTTGTTGGTGGCCCTTCCAGATATTGAAAATAAGGCAGTTGCCCAGGGCAGCGTCAGAAAAGGGAGTGATGTAACTTATCTGTAGTTGGTACCCAGAACAGGTTTTCTATTATTTTTCTGGATGTGCAGTCAATAGGGAGTTGGCATCCCCATGTGTTCAGCGTTCGACCCGACTCTCTGTAGAGAAGAGGAAAACCAGCTTATGTGCTTTTTGTGGATTTGCGCTGAGTTTTCTCCCAGCCCAGAGTCTAATTTTGTTAAACTGAAATGTTTGGACGATGTCTGCAGGAGGGGCTTGGAAACATTCATGCCAGAATCATCAATGCAGTTTGGAAGGAGTTTTGGTTGAACAGTATCTAAATGTGAGCTTATTTTATTTTTATGTTTTGATCAGACTATTGAATCTATTCATAGTAAGCATTTCTATTATATTAATTTAGTTCATAATTTATTAAAAACATTATATTTTGTTGGGGGTACGATTATACAGCATGCTTGAATTTATTCTAGGTTTTCTATAATCCCCATAAATGCTCATATTTATGTTTTTTTGCTACTATTTAACAAGTTGTGCTGATAGTTCCATTTTTTTTTAGAGATTACGAAGGACTGCAGTTGGTAGTTGCCAACATAAATAAGGCTGTGCTTGACTGAGATCTAAAGAGAACTTAGAAGTTAAGAAAGGTATTTGAAGCCATTACAAGAGAGTCCAAGATAATCAATTCAGACAACTGGATGTGAAAACAAATACGGATGTCTTAAGACTCATACTGACTTCTCAGATTAAAGGGAAATCGCTAAAATGTTAAATAACACCCCAGTAATGAAGATGAACTGGAAGCTACTACAATACCAGTGTACATTGTAGAAACAGTCAAGGAAGCTGGTGGTAGCATCATGCTGTGAGCTGATTGGTTGCTAGTGGTCAGTAAAGTGAACGGAATAACAAGAGAGTCTGAGTTGATCTTTAACCAAGAGCTAAATGACTGAAAGTTGGACACAGCTGAATATTCCAGTAGAATAAAGATCCCAAACACATCAAAATTGATTTAATATTTGATGCAAGATGCTAAAATTAAGTTTCTAGAATGACATTCCCAAAGCCTTGATCTTCTGTTGCTTTTGTCTTTGCTCAATGGTGGGAAGCAAACCGATTTAATGAGCCAATTTAATGACCAAAATTGTCTCAGATTTCAAATACCTTGTGGTGCATATTTAACAGATCAGTGTGTCTGGTTGGTGAACCGCGCTGCATTTTTGTTTCCTGCTAACAGCACAAACCTAATTCTGTTTGATGAATCTAAGGGCAGTCTTACAGAAAAAAGTTAACATTTTTAAAACAAATTGAACGTCCTTTAATAACCTTAAAGAAAAGTACATTTATGAAATAAATTAGGATTGATGCCAGACATCCTCAGGTCGCCACTGTAAACCATAACGTGTTTTGCCGAGTCATTTAAAAGCAGTTTTTAAGTGATCTGGGACACGCAGCTTATTCCATTACAAACAGGTGAGGAACAAAGATGGATTTCATGAAGGTTACTATGACAACCAAGATGTTGCTATGAAAGGTAATTTGATTGAATCATGGCTTATTTATTTATTTGGATTCATACTTCCATGTGTCTCCTAAGACAGACCTGGGGATAGAGCCTTGTCCGACTCAAGAAACTCCAGTTATTTTAATTTATTTGGTAGTTTCAATGCACATTAATTAACATTTCTGTAAATGCACCAAAATTAGCCAAAAACCTGTTTTTCAGCCTGGGTAATGCTCATGTTGTCTTTCTGAAAAAAGGAAGGCAATATAATCAAGGTTAAAATGACTTAACCACACAAATTGTGTCAATAATTACAAAAAGTGCAAACAATAAATACAAAACAAAGAAACTATAACTTGACTATAACTAAAAGTATGCTAAGAAATGAAAGCTAAATTGTCAAAGTAGAAAAATGACATTAGTGTCATCGCAGTGGTTGAAATTGAGCATATTTGCCATAGAAAGGAAGAGTTTTACCATCAGGGGCCAAGATGAACTCCAGCTGAAAAATTCCAGCAGCTGGAAGGCTGGATAACTTCAACATAGTCATAAAGAAAAAAAGAAAAACGATGTTTAATTTGTAGACGTTTTCATTCACACAGCAGTTTTCATGTGCAAAGCAAAACAGACGCAAGTTCCATTAAAAATATGCAATTACAGACTATGAATAAAGGTGCAAATATCAAGAACAGACCTACTCATATTCTGTGCCCTAAGTATTAAAATTTACTGTATATGATTAAATTTGAGCTAATTTTGTTGGGAGTAATGGGCAAAAATTTCAGTCTGTATTTCTCTTCAAAACTGTTGAACAAAACCACCAAAAGACTTGCAGCTGGAGCTGCAGAATATAAACTCAGGGGGAAAAATACAAGTAAACACCGAATAAAAGCCTTAACATTTTTTTTATTTTTTTTTTAAAAAGACTGAATCTTTAGAATAAAGATTCCTTCACAAAATATTAATATGAGCCACTGATGATGATCCCTTACCTTTCTCTTTATTTCTTTATATAAAGGTATGGCTGTACATACACATGCAGTGCATGCTGTTCCTTTAATCCTTTATTTGCTCTTAAGTTTATATATAGACACTAAGATCATTGCGCATGATCTTGGACAATAAAGTCGATTCGGATAGTTTCACTTTTCTTCTTATTGTCTCTGACCAAAGCTAAAGTTACGTTTACTTGGGCAAAGAGATGAGAAACATATTAACCAACAATTCATTTATGTAACTGGAAATTTGTCTGGAAATACGCATGAGCGCTTCAAGTTCTCTAAACTCAGATTTGTGACATTTTAGAGGAACTTCCTGTAGGGGAGACTGATGGGTTTGTTTCCCCTAAACATCTGGAGCAAACTGAAATAAATGATATGACATTTTTTTTTCTCTGTTAAATCTGGAATCATTGATAGGGTTGTTTTTCATCAGACTTCCAATGAATTTTTTTTATTTTTTTTGGCTTGATTAGAAGTTTCTTTTTAAATCTGTGCTCTCACTTCAGGCCAGGCACTGCAAAGCAAAATATTTTTTTGGTAGATTTTGTACAATATCCACAACGTATGATCAAAAAAATTAAATATGGATGCAAATTATATCAATGCTGAAGTTCTATGTAACATCGTAAGCAAAAATCAGGAAGTGCATGCTGCACAATCCTTGGTTTTCTGAATTAAATTTTTACAAGTGAATCTGTGGAGCTTTTTTTTTTCATTCACAGCTTGGAGACACTTGAAAACCTCTGAGGATTCACATCGACCCTGTGGGTTTTGGTTGATTGGCCTTTCACACCCACACAGATCATTTCTACCGCCACTCTGCATTTCATTTCCATATTTCCATTCATCCTGTTCCCATTTATACTTTACGGTGTTGGTGCTTTCACAAGAGCTGCAATTAAAGGCCAATCAGCTTTGTAAACTTTTGCTGCAATTGAATTTGCTCCAGAAATGCAAATTCATTGTCATTTGCCATGACATCCTGCACCACCTCCATTTTTAATGCTTCACATCCAGACAAACACTCAGCTGAGTTCAAGGGGAGATTGTTGTACTGGTTAACTAAAAAAAAAACAACCTAAAACCATAAACTCTGTTGAAGTCGACCAGAACAACACAGAGAAACAGAAATCTTGATGTGAGGAGACAGAAGTGCTAAACAAAAACACAGGAAACTGGTACAATATCTTCGGGCTTTGGGGTCTGTAACGTTGTGACAGTTGGAATGCTTTTTACCCCAAAGAGGGCACAACATGTGAAAGTTTATAAACACTTCCTGTTGGTACATTCTTGCCTGGCAAAACTCAATGAACTCCTAGAAGGAGCTCAGAGAAGACCAAAAGGGGGAATACTTTTTAAACCTGATCAGAAATGTTTTCACCTTGTTAGAGCCAGAAAAACTAACATCAAGTGAATTCCAGAAACTACATGTGTTTAGATCCAGAGTGAAAAGAAGCTCAAAGACAAAAATAACTTAACTGTACCAAGAAAGCAACCAGAAGGTTCTGGGAAAGTACCTTGTGAATTCCAGGAAATTGCTGCTAAATTCTAGCTGGTACAAAAAAAGTTAACTTTAACCTCATCTAATGCAAGTAATCGGTTAGTTTCAGGAAGATAGGCTAAAATATTAGGAAATATAAGCCTTAATTGCCATTAAACACCAAAATATAACCTTTGAATTCTAAGACGGTATACTATAAATTCCTGAAATCACACTTTAAAATTTAGCAAAAATAATTCATGAAAGTTACCTTTAAGTTAGAAGACAGTAATCTGTAGGTTTTGAGTTGTGAGAAAGTTACCTGCATGGCAAAGAATAATTTAAGTTTCAGGGAAAATAAAGCAAATTATTAACAAGTATGTTATATAAGGTGTCTAAAATTAACTTAAACTATTAGGAAAATAAACTTTAGGGGACATGAAAGTAATGTGATTTATGAGACACTAGCAGTAGCCTCTGGTGTCTGAGAAATTATTTTGGAAAAGATTATAGGAAAATAACTTGTAAGTTTCAAGAGAGCAACCCTTAAGTTCCAGGGAATCTTGATGTTACAGGAAGGAAACCTGCATGTTGTGGATCAGAAACTGTAAAAATGTGGGAAAAATTTGTTTTCCCAAAAGCTCTAAGAAAAAAAAACCAAAACAGTAAGTCCCAGGAAAGGAGTATTTAACTTACAGGAAAACACTGAGCAATTCAGTGAAAATATCTTTGAAATTCAGAGAAAATATTCTATAAACCTTTGGACTTTAATATGTAAGCCACATGAAAGTTCTGATCAACTCTTAAGAAAACCTGCAAGTTCTGAGAAAGCTTTCTGTGAGCTATAAAGAAGTAACTTTTAAGTTCCAGAAGGTACAAAATATTAATATTTAATTTCTAGGAGAATATCCTATAAATTCCAAGAAAGTAACCTGTGGGTTTCAGCAACCAGTAACCCATAGCCAGAGATTTTTAAGTTTCAGCAAGATACGTTTGATTTTTTCCTGCAAGTTCGTAGAAGGTAACCTGTGAGAGAGAAACCTGCACGTTGTGGGAAAATGTCCCATCAATTTTAGGAACGTGACCAAGAAGTTCTTTCCACTTATCTGGACGCAGACATTCTCCTGCCGTCATCTGAAATAATGCTGAGGACTAAATGATTAGTTCAAGTCCCTACGGAACTACAAACATGCTCTAAAATCTAATCAGTAATTGAGATATATGTAGTTCTCTGTGTGAACTATTTTCACCAGCTCGCCCTCTCCTGGTCATTCGTGCAGAAAAAGCCGGGCGGCTGCAGCAGCAGCTTCAGGGCACCACAGTGAGAGCTCGCTCTCTGAGATCTGGACCCAACACAAACCATTAAAAAAACACCGTCCCTAATAATTCCTCATATGATTTATTAAGTGCTTGGCTGCAAAGCTAGCAGCCGCACTCATCAATCTTTTGCTCCAGCGGCAGTAATTTTCTATTTCACAAATTTAATGCGGCTCGTTTTTTTTTTTTAAACCATTATTTCTTTGACCTTTTCATACACAGTTCCCAGCACTTGGAAAAACAAAGGTGGAGTCCAAGAAAAATTAGGTACTGAGTTAACTTTCAGAGCAGATAAATCTCGACTTCTTGTGGCTATGTCCTGAAAAAAAAAAGAAAGAAAAAAAAAAAACTGGATTCTTGTTTCTGTCTTACGTAAGCTCATCTGATGATGCAGACGCCTGATTAACTTCCTTCTTTTCCAGCACATTCCTGCACATGTCGGAGAGGGTTTGGGGTCTGCAGAACTTTAGCCGTCGAGGATTTGGCGGCTGAACTGACAGGTCCTGGGTGGATTCCCTGCTCTAAAGATAGACAGGGGTGTTGGCTGGCCTGTGGTCCGCAGGCCGAAACAGCTCAGAGAAGGGCCTCCCTCATCATGGCCGCCTCAGCCACTCACAAACCAGGGAAAAGACAAATAACGCATATTTCCACATAATGTAAACTTCCCTCTGTGTTATTACCATACTTCAGCGGCGTGATGGCGGTTTGCAGTTTGTTTTTGTTGCGTCCGTGACTGTCTTCCTGGCCCCAGGATCTTTCCAAAGAGCAGAATCCTGGGGCCACGTTGGGGCTGGAGGGAACCTCTGAAGCACATAAAAGCATGTCCAAACACGGAGCGGAGGAGCGCCAACATGTGGCGGCTGCCTGTCAACTCAGCTCAGACTTCACATCCACACACATTTATTGGATTAACTGTTTTTTTTTTCGCTCTCTCCCTGTTTAAACAGGAGCCGATTCAAGCTGGCTCCATCAAAGTGCTCAGAAGACTTTTATATCGGAAATATCCCAGGAATCTTGCAGAATGGGAGAATGCTTGTTTTTCTTCTTTGTTTCACCATTAATTGACCCACAAGAATAGATATTATTTTCTAATTAGTATAAATCTGACTTATTTGATTGGGTATAAAGTATTGTCTTCTGTTTTCATTTAGGTCATCATAATAAATTTGAAATAAAATCTACACAAAGACAAACAATGCATTAGATGTTTTAAATTAGATTCACAATGAGGAAAAAAAGAAGTTCTTCATTTTACAGACACTTTACTTCATTCCAGAAATATTTTACACCACTTTTCCAAATTACTATCCCATGAGTGGAAGATATCCATCTGAAAACTAAAAGTAATTGGCCTAGTGTTTAAATCTCACTTCAAAACAATAATGAAAAGACAATGAGGTTTGAGATATCATTTTCAAAAAGGACAAAAGGTAAGAGTACTGAGATTTTACAGTGAAAATTTTTTCATTCAGTGGTAAACAAAAATAAGTCAATAACTCTGCAGCTCTGCTACTGTGGTCTGTTTTTCATTCTGAATGTTTCTGCATGTCTGAGAACGTCAACAAGTCAGAATGACTGGAAAGCTGCTCACAAAAAGAACTCTAAACAGAAGAATCTGTTCAGAATGTTTGGTCACAGCTTAGGGAATCAGTTCAGAGGTGAGAATCTATTCCAGAATCTCTGCAGCGGTCAGAAGCCGTTCTATATCAACTATGTAGTTGGGAATATATTCAGGGTGAAGAATCTGTTCAGATTAGGAATTAAAAATCTGTGATCTACTCAGATTTTTTGAAATCTGTTAAAAATGTGTTTTAAAAGATGGAATTTGAGCTGATAGCTCAGAATTTGTTTAGAATCGGGAATGTTTTTAGAAACCAGAATCTCTTCAAATTATATTATATTATATTATATTATATTATATTATATTATATTATATTATATTAATGTATAGTAATTTCTAAAAAATGATTTGTTTTACAAGGAAGATAAAAGCAAAACAAAATGTTACATAAAAAAGAAAAAAGCCACAACATCCCTCCATCATTCCTATCTGGTTAACCTTTCTGGGTCACAGGTAAGACGGGTGGGTGAGAGGGAGACTCCACCCTGGACAATTCACCAGTCCATTACAGAGAATTACAAAGAATATCATATAGTATAAAGTTGTGTGCTTGGGCTATTTGCATAAAGTAATTTTCAGGGTAGATGCAGCTGAATTTTCCCTTTGCACTTCACTATATCCCAGGGGACTGCATAGCACAAATAATTTAAAATGTATAAAGAAAGTCACATTTATGTTGCCTTTTTACACTGACTCAGACTTTTATGGTTTTGGAATAATAAAGTTTGGTTAAAAAATAAGTCTGCAAGCAGAAGGACAGCAATGGCATAACTAAAGTTTTTTCTCCAGTTTCAAGAAAGTTTTTTTTTATTACCTTTCATTTTGATTTTACGTGATGCTATAAATTTGAATCATAGAAGAAGGCTATATTTGCCACACACAGCTGATATAAATTTATGCATGCATATTAATATAAGCAAACAATTTGGTAATAAAGTGCAAAAGCTTGGTGGTTGTGTAGAAATGACCTTGATCTTTATATTTATCTGCACTTTACTTATTTTGTTTCAGGTCAGATTGACTGAAACTCTGTAAATCTCCTCGTCTGTCTGATGTTAATCTGAGGTTTCCATCGTGTTGCTCCTCATCCTGAGCTGCTGGGGGTGTTGGTGTATGCGGGAGTGGGGCTGGGTTATTGTTGGGGGAGTTTAACTAAACTTAATATGAATAATCTCGATGAATTATGGCAGCTGAGGCGGTGTGTGCCGCTGCCAAAGGTCAGTGTGGTTTCTCTCCCGGCTGCTGATGGAGAGCTGGCCAAGCGTGAGCTGGGATGAAGGTCTGGCCACTCATTATCACTGCGGGGTGAGGCTGGGGCCACAGAGGGGAGCCAGGGGCCACTGGGAGCCACCAGAGCCCAGTTGTGGTGACCAGGAGTCGAGAGAAAGAGACTCCTGATGAAAACGAGGTGACCTGCTGATGTGTTGGAACAAAAACAATGAAAGTAAAAGTAAAGCGGTTTAAAAAACTTGCAAAATATTAAGAAAATGTATAAAAACAGAACAGTAACTTTTATTTATTTATACATTTATTTCATTGGTTACTTGGTTTGAATTCTCTAATTTTCTCTTTCCTTTCATATTCACTTGCTTTGATGCAAGTTTAGAGACCGAACAAGTTTAGTGTTTTAAATATCGATTAGTTCTAGTTGTATTTTAGGTGGACAGGACCTTTATTGCTTCATTAAGTTAATTGATTTTATTCTTTATTCTTAGTTTTGATTTTAAAAAGCTTGCTTTTTACTTTTATATTCATTATAAAAGTAAAAATTAGTAAACAGGGGATTTAAAGATTTTTCTTACTTGTTTCTTGTTTTTGTTTTTCAATGAATCTTTTATAAAGATTTTTTACTTGTGATATTTTCATTGATCACTGATCATTTTATTTACTTGTTGGAGCTGGTATTTTTAGTAAATTAAGTTTTTAATGCAATTTCTATTTTTTTCTGGTGTATTTCGTTAAATACATTAATTGAGGATAGGAAGGAAAAATGTATCATTTAAAAATGTTCACTTAATATGCAGAAAAATTAAAGCAATACCTTATCTAATATAAAAAATAAATGTAATCTAAAATATTTTTATTCATGCAATAAATTGTTCTGATGATAACTCATTACATTATTAACATATTGTATTTTTATATCAAAGCTCTTTTCTCTGCAGTTGTTTCTGTTAACACTAGAGGTCGCACATCTTCAAATGTACATCGAGAGAATTATTCTCCATACGCACAGAAACCTTTACTTTGTTTAAGCCAACAGGACAATTTTTAAAGTTGAAAAGGATTTCTGACTTTGAGAAAAAACACAAAGTGACCAATGTTCTGTCAGGCTGTTTATTCCCCTGTTTGATTTTTACCCTGAGGAAAGACCTGCTTTGTGAGTCAGTTCTGGTGTAATTGTGTCACTGACTCTCGGGATGGGTGACAGGGAGCAATGTTTTTCCCTCGTTCTGCTGAAAAGCTTCATTCCTGGGGGATTTGCACTGAGCTGGACACCGATCTGCAGCACCTGAATCCTGCAGCCTGCAGGCACCTCTTCCCCCTGCAGCAGAACCTCACAGTAGATCTCTTGTTTCTGACCCCGGAGTGCACACCCCTCCTCATCCTCCCCCAGTCTGTCTGCAAGCTGCTGAGAGCCAGGACTAAATAAAACAATGTGTGGATTAATGATCAAGTGATTTGAAGGCTGTGTTCTTCCAACAAACTGCTCCGTATTTACCCAGAGGATCCATCTAAATTAAAGGCTGTATCAACAATGGAACGGCGCTCCCTAGAGGACCCAGCAGATACATCATCTGCTGAATTACACAAATGTCTCTTCTGTCTGCTTATCTGATAATAGCTGTTTCTTCACACGCAACAACAAGACAAACGGTCTGATGAAGGTGACGGCTCAGTCCTGTGAAATCAGGGAAATATCCGAGGATTGTTAACAGAAAACAGAGATTGCAGGATACAGTTGGATCTAGATTTAGATGATCTGAATCATTCAGGGCATTTTGACTTTTCTCAGGTCAGTTTTAATAATTTTGTCCATGGATATAGTTGTTTCAGGTTAAAAAGATTAAGTTTTTTTGGCTTTGCGCTTCTGGCCACTAAAGCCAAATTCAACAAGTCCTAAGGAGTTTTGTATCTGTTGGTCTGCGGGTCAGCTTCGCCAAAACCACTTCTTCTCCTGGCTCTTAGAAATTGATTTGTTCCATCCATCATCACATCATCAGCCACTCGACTGTAAAATGTAAACGACATACATCATAGTTTTTGCAACCTTCTCTTTTTAGTTGTTTTTTTCGGCTTATAACTCATGAAAGTTAGATTCATTTCATGAAGACATAAGTAAAAAAGCCATGGAGATAAAAGATGAGCTTAATGCAGCCAAAACGTTCCCGAAAAGAGATGATGTTATGCTTCGAATGTCAAATTTAGACATAAATGTATCACATAGTGCCCCGCAAAACAAAGGTAGTGATAGAAAAGTCTCCATGAATAGGAGTTCATATAGTGAAGGTTTATTTGGTCATTTATCCTCTGAAGAATATTATTTCAGGAGAACTGTTATATGAGAGCAGAAGTTAGCAGACCTAATACACTCTAAATGGAGTGTAGAGTGTATTAGCGGTCACCAAACAGCTGTCACCATAGTACTTTGTATTAGGCAGCCACGTGGAAATTGTTCAAGTTTCACATATTTCCACACAAACTACTTTTTACTGCTCTACAATAATGCAGTCCACCACTCAAACTCTATAAGTCTATGTGAAGTTTGTTTTCCACAACATGTTGTTTGGTCCGTTCTCCTTAAGTTAATGATGCACAACTGGTGGATGGAAGAGAAGTTAAAACGCTTAGACAGCAGCTGCGTCAAACGTACTCTGCTTCATTTAGCTCAGACACCGAGAAAAACAAGGCTGTTACAGAAAATTAATGACAAAGGAGGGCATTTTATTTCACATAAACTTTGTATTGTGGTCTGGCTGGTGACCAAGATTATAATTTCTTTGTGATCCTGAGGCAAAATGTGCTACCATGGGGTAGACTGTGTTTGTTGGGTGAAGACAAATCGGTCCTCCCTGCTGTGTTTACTTCCAAGGAGCTCGCCCACATTTCCTGCATAGATTATCTTTGTGGCAAAAGTGCTCACTCCATCCTTTTTCTGTGTATCCAACAAGTGGCCACACATCCATTCAACATATTAAAGCTGAAACAGTATTTTCTGTCAAACATGTAATCTGAATTTCCTTGTTCCAGAGATTGAAACACAATTTTTAAAAAGTATTGAAATTCTGTACCTTTTGGACTGAGATTTATTTAAAATCACTAAATTAATTACACAATATATCAATAATTGTATTAATTAATACACTGAAGCCTTTCTCCTAATAATGTTATTCAATAAATAAATAAAAGTTATTTTTTTAAAAAGAAAATAATGTTGAAAGTATCATCTAAGTTGAACAAATGTTTGACTTTAAGAAAACATTTACTGGTTTTGATTGGTTTCTCACAGAAGAACTTCAGGGAAGGAACAGGAACAGATATTTCCAACTTTGTGGTCAGCGGCTGACTTGGACTTTGGTTCATCCGGATTCTACAGTCCAATCTCTGGGAAATCTCTGGAAAATAGCTGATTTCCCGGATGATAGTTTTTTAAAGGCTCTCGGTTTAGGTTCTGGTTCAGCTTTATTGTGTCTCAGTGGTTTTGCACTTTGGATTCTGAACCAACTTGGACATGAATATCTTTTAAAAATAATTGATGATGGGCCAAATGTTCAAATGTCTCAAAGTAGGACACAGATGCATCTCTTTTTGGATCTGCGGTTGTGTTTGTCTCTCTGTGAGTCTCTGAATTCAGAGAGACGGAGTCATCACAAGGGCTTGATTAGCCAATCAGAGACTGAGTTTAAGGAACTCGGGTCCCAATTTTTTCATAGTAGAGAACTAAACAAGCATATCAAATAAAATCCTGTCTGCTGTTACATATTTGAAATTTCTGACATGTGATTTTTTTATTAAAGGGTCCAACACATTAATCGCCATCTAAACCTAACTTTTACCTAAATATCAAATTACAAAAGTGACTGGATAATTTGACATATTCACTGGCATTCAGACAACTCTTCTCCTCGGGTCATTTTGATCCTGTTGTCCTCGGGTCATTTTGACCCGAGGACAACAGGAAGGTTAAGCAGAATATTTGAGTGTTATGAAACACTGAACATTTGAAGCCTTGTGATGCTGTCAAAGAAAGAAAAGTGGTTGTTTCAGCTCAATCTAGAGGTCCGTCGGGGTTTTGATGAAAGCAGTTAAATGTGTAAGTGAGGTCAGATCTGTTGTGTTTTGTTGTGGACAGTATAGAGGAGAAATGAATAGCTCATTTTCCATGAAATGTATTGTTTTGGTTCTTAAAATTGTTCATTTTAAACTCTGGATAAGAGCCAAAACATATGTGGTTATCACATTTAAATATAAATATCTTAATTTGTATCTTTGTATTATAATGTAACACACTGCAGAGTTAAATGAGCTACAAATGATATTATGTGTAAGCTGTTAAGTAGCTGTCAGGGTAAAAAAAACTACTTCAAAACTTTGTCATCAGCAGATAAAGATTATGCTACATTTTAAAATCTATCCTACTCCCTTTGTACTTGAATAACAAGGTAAGAAAAATATAGATTTATAGAAAATTCAATTCCTTTATTCAATAAATAATGCAAAAGGTTATAGACAAGCAAAACACATTCTCTCATGCAGTCAATTTAGCTCTTTGTGGTCACAGTATGACTGTGAAAAAAGTTTATATAAATGTAAAATGTACGAACGAGGCTCCAAATCATCTTAAATCAGTTCTGATGCTGTTTGTTTATCTCTTATTTACTGCTCAGTATTTTGTTTTGTATATATCTGCAGCAAACCTTATTGTGTTGGAAAAAATTCTGGCAACATAAAAAAAGACAAAGCTTTCAAAAACCTCATTCTGTAATGTACTAAATTTATTTGGATTATTTTTTTAATATATAAAAACCGTGTTGAAGATTTAATACATTATTTTGTGAGAAATTAAAATTTTTGACATTTGATTCCACTGATTGAAATTCTTAGTCACCTTTGCTCTCACTGTGATGCTTTTTTTATGTTGTAGTGCTTTTATTCAAAGCAATGAAGAACAAGAACTTCAGAATATTAACTGAGATATAATCCAAAGATGAACAGAAATATAATTAAAATGATTTGAAATACTAAGAAAAGATACAGTATGATATTAGTGCTGAAATGTGATGCAAAAGTTACGATTTTGATGTGATCAAATTCATGGCTAAATTATTTTTATTGGTTACTTTGGCAGGAGAATTAATAATCAACTTCTTCAAAACCCAGACCAGCGATAAGGCTTCAAATTGTGATTAATAAGAAAGAAGATGAAACACGAAGCTCCATTTACAGACCATAACACCGCCCTCAAAGCTTCATTTAATGAAACAGAGTAAATCTAAGCAGGTTTCTGACAGTAAACGATGAACTAAAGTCAGCGGTGACTGCATCATAAATCCTTCTGCCTCTTCAGTCACTTTAAGGAGGAGATCTAATGATGAGGGTTTACATCTTTCAACAGGAACTTCCTGATCAGCTTCCCCTGCAGCTGCAGCTTTACTGTCAAACAGCTGGACCTGCTCACTGTCAACATGCAGATCCTGACTGACGGCTGCATCTGATCCGCTCCTGAATGCTGCTAGTTCTGAAAGTAATCTTCATCCAGACAAACTGGGCACACACTCAGACTCTTTCTGCCCCCTGGTGGATTAAAACTGGAGCTGCTACAGTTCTTCTGGATGAATGAAAATCTCTGGATACAAAAGTGATTCATATAAAAGCTTGAAACAACATGTGAAGCTTTAAGAAAGGCCAAACTGGCGGCTCCGGAGATGATCTGAGGAGGAAATGATAGCAAAGCTCCGCAGTCAGATCAGACCTTGCAGAAATGCAGACTGCAGGAATTAAACTTTGAAAACTATAGCCTGTTTGGATTTTTGTGAGGAAAAGAGTAGATTAACTCCAGATGACACCGCTTTATTGAACTGATCTGGGTAGTTACTGCGAAGAAAATATTCCATCTGATGCCACATCTGGTACAGAAGCTTCTTTTTACATTTTAAATTGTTGCAAATTCATAAATATTCTTTTATCATATAGTGCAATGAAAAACTGTGGGTTTTTAACTTTCTTTTTGTGAATAAACAGAGATTTCCTACTCAGTTTTCTTGAATGAATCCGATTTTAGGGAAGATAAAATGTGAACTAATATCTACCACAACGCTCACTTTCCTGGAAAGTACCTTATAAGTTCCAAGAAATTAAGAAAATCTCCAGAAATTACTTCAAGGGTACTTCCCTGAAATGCACAATGTACACTCTAGAGATTATAGGTTGCTTTCCTGGAAATAACAAGATTATGTTCAGGCTACTTCTGGAGACTGTCTGTATTTACAGACAATGACAAGCATTTGAGGTGTCTGCCAATGAAGCTTAGATGACCTTTTCCCAAAAAGCAGAGTTCCTGCTTACAAAGCAATATCTGATGTATTTAGAATGCACTTTTGCTGATTTGGCAATAGTATCACAAAATGTGCAACAAATACTTTCTTGAACTCAGAGTCATTTTCCTGTATTTATTTCCAGAAATTTTAGGGCACTTTCTGAGAAAGCGCTTCATATAAATAAATTTAATTCAAGGAAAGTTTGAGCTGAACACGTCTTAAGGTCTGGGAGAGGCTGCATGAGGTTTTGCTACCAGACTTTCCCTCATCACGCCACCGAGTTCATGACTCGGTGGTTCAGACTTCATGAAGGCTGAACCTCAGCTGTTTTTTTTTTTATATATATATTACAGAATAAACTGCCACCACTTGTCTTTGTCTTCATCACATCTCCTCAGGTTTCATCAGGACAGTCTCCTGCCGCCTGCTGTTCACCAGCGTCATGAAGAAAACTGTCCAGAACAAAAATGAAAAATCAGTTTATTGTTGAGTAACTTTTATAAAAGAGAGGGAGGGTTAGTGGCTAAAAAGAAAATGCTTGCATAGTTTTCTTGTTTATTATCATCTCATGATTGTTTTGTTCAATTATTTTCCACAAGAAGTCTTATTTAAAATTTGCATTATTTTCTCTTTTCTTTCTCTTCTGTCCTTGAGATTATTTCTTATTTTATCCACAGTCAACGTTCTTTGGTTTGGTAAAGTCGAAAAATGAGATTAAATTTAATGCTGGTTTGCATGTTTTGTGAATTTTACTTATATATAAAATGAAAGCAGAAAAACAATAAAAACAGATTAAACTTTTCTTTCAGGACTTTGACGGTTTATGTTTAATTGGTTAGCACATTTTGCAGATCCTGGTGGTGACTTCTGTGGATATTATTCAGCCGCTTAACACCCGACTGACTAACCCTCAATAATATTTATGCAGTGCTGCCGTTTCGGTCCAGAATGACGTCACTGATCCAACAGGTTTCAGCTTTCAGGTCTGGATTGACCTTCAACTCAGATTTATGAAGCCAGAAAGTTATTGGATACCATAACATTGTCTTTTCCTGTTTTTACCAGCGCATAGCTACACAATACTAACCATGATTAAAATATTTAAAATGTGTTTCAAGCTATTAAATTTTAACCAAAATGAAAGTAAATGCTGGAGGTTTTAAAATGGCAAATTCTTACACAAAAATTAAACATAAATATTTATTTCTGGTTTATATGAAATAAAGAAAAGATTTTATTTCTTCAGCTTTCAACCAAATTATGAAGTTTTATTTATTTAAAAGAAGAAAAAAAAAATCTTACAAACGCTTCAGTTTGTGAGCTGCAAATAAAACCAATCGTTTAAAGAAATACAAATAAAAAACGGATTAGAGAATAACTTCAAATTATAAAATTCATTCAGCAAAAAATTAATTTCAAAATTGCAAATTGAGAAATAATCTCCTGTGACTCCTCAGGTCATTTAATATTTTTCCTCAGATCTAAGATCCAACATCCTAGATTTCCAACAGGTCTAAATCACTTCAGCTTCGGAGTGTTTTTCTGTCCGAAAGATGAGCTTCATCATCCTGCAGATTCATCCAACAGTTGCACACGGATGTCTCCATGCGCGGGTGTGTCCATGTCTGTGCTGCTGACATGAAGACATGAAGTCTCAGCGGTGCAATCAGAGCCTGAAGCCTCTCAGTTTCAGCATGGCAGACGATTTTCCAGCTTTATCAGACGCTAAATGATTTGGTTTTTACTCAGAGGAGAAGACGGTTTCCTGGATATCAACCATGATTGGGGTCACGGTGACAACACAGGTTGATATCACGGGCTTTTAATGTTTTATTATATTCTGCTGACAGGCTGGCATTTAGGGTGATGTATTTCCTCTTTCCAGCTCCAGTAAAGAGGGAACCGTTAAAAGTTGATCCTCAGGATTTGCTTTAGTTGCTGCAGCTCCACGTCCTTGAAGTCGATGTCAAAACTTTAAAAAAGGATTTTTATAAATATATATATTTTTTATTTAATTTAAAATTTGGCAAACAAAGCTTTGCAGGGAGACTTTTCAAGTAATATTTTATTTATTTCAGGATTTGGTATGTAACTATGAATCATTCCATATGTGAAAAGAGTTTAAAGGGGTATGTTTGGGTTTTTCCTTGTTACAAAGTTTTAATTATATATACGTACTACAAATCATAATGCAAAAAATGTATGTTATCAGCTAATGTTTGTTTCTGATGTTCTGTTTATGTTGAGTGCATAATGATAAACTCTTGAGCCTTTTTCTGCGTTTGAATCTTCTTCATCGGAGAGGAGAATTAGGAGATTTACTATGATTAGTTTTATTGAAATAAATAAATTAGTAATTTATTTTAGAAATATAAAACGTCACCACAATAATTTTATTTTTGTATTTGTTTTGCAATTTCTAAATGCGTACATGTTATATCTAATATAACAAACAAAATGTCCAGTAGTGTTTCTGGACTCTAACCTGCAAATAAACTGAGTAGTGTTTAGGGTTATTTAAATACTCAGAGGTCAACTTATCTCTGTAGTCAAGTAACCCTCGTTCCCATGGTGACCACAGATGCCCTGTATATATCTGCTTGTGTTGTGTTTCCTGCAAACTTTCCTTCTACATTTAAACTGTATGTTTTAAGTGTCATTTTTATTCCCTGCAGCTGAAACTATAGCAGACAGATTTTAATATGCTGACTGATTATCTCTGATATTAAAAGTTTAAAAACAAAGAAATCTTTAGAAGCTTTTGCTAATTATTATTAATCAAGTTCATGTTAATATCTTAGGTTTAATCCTTGAAAAAGTTTTAATTTCTGGTCAGAAGTCAAATTAGAGCTTAAATAGTTATAATTAGTCAGAAGTCAAATTAGAGCTTAAATAGTTATAATTAGACAGAAGTCAAATTAGAGCTTAAATAGTTATACTATAATTATTTTAACTCAGTGACTATAATTAGTCATTGTTCCTGTCTTGAAAGCCGTAATCAGTTTTGTGATCTAAAACTCTGAAAGCACTGCAGTCGGATGAGCTCATGTTAAACTTTGCATCATTCTGACCTGAACCTCAGCAGGTTAAATTCATTTAAAAGCTGCTCTAACTGCTCAGCTTTTCTCCTCTGAATGTTTTCCGCTGTAATCCTTGAACTGATCACCTCCTGAAGCAGCTCTGAAAAACGAGCCAACAAACAGTTTCACCAGGCCGAGTAATCACCGACCCTGCAGCCGTCCGGCTCCTTAGCTGCTGAACGCTGCTCTAATTTGTCAGAGTTTTCAGTGGAAACAGCTGCTGCTGCTGCTGGAAAACCAGTTTGACCAAAACAAGTGAACCCATTCATCACCTCCGTTTGTCACCAAAGCCATCAGAAGTTCAAAGTTCCTCATGGCCGCCGCGGTGTTCTCGGTTATTGCGTCGTCTGCAGTGCTGTGATGTTTCATGAAGTCTGAAATTGTCGGGTAAATATTTGGGAACGTTCTGCAGGTGAGTTGAGTAAAAGGGCAGCGGGACGTGTTTACAGCAGGACGAAGAGGAGGAGGAGGAAGAGGAGGCTGATACAGTTGGAGTGTGTCGGCGTGGACTCATCTGTGTGATCTCCAGCTGCCCACGCCGTAATTAGAAGTGAGAGCTTATGTATTTTTGTAATGACCTGACAGCGCATTTCCACTCTTCGCTCCGAACGTCGGCCTAATCAACATGGTCACACTGTTTCTGTGGCGGTGACAGCTCTCGCCACAATGGCCGTGACCAAACAAAACGTCACCCATTGGATGGATGTGTGTGTGTGTGTGTGTGGGTGTGTATGTTTTTGGGTGGGCTTCAACTTCAAGCCAATTCAGCCCCTCAACTTCTCCTCTCAAAGGCCTGATTGTCTCGCCTGGATCATTTACATATAAGTGTTTAATAGAAGACACATACATATACGTTGATCCTACTGACCTTCACTGTGTCATGAAAAAGCAGAAAGATATTTAATCTTGATGAATAAAGCATAATGTTTGGTAAATTTGTCCGCAAATTAAATGAAAACCTCAGACGTCCGCTCACACCAAAATAACAAAAATACCAACCTGATCGTCTTGTTCTCACACATTTCCTTGATCTTCCACTCAATCACTAAAGCTGTGTGTTGCACTAATTCAGATGATTAAAACTCCAGAAATCAGTAAAGTTAAAAATTAGGTCCTAAATGAATATTCACAATTGTTAGTGCACAATGGAAATAATGCACTAACAATACTTTTATGCAAAACGGAGACACATAAGCTATAAAACATCAAATGAAGTTGTGTTATTACAGCATGAACTTTAATTTGTTGGTTTGAATGAGCAATTCATTTTGAAAACTAACATAAAAGACTGGTTTTCATTTTGAAATGTACATCTATCAACTTTTGAAAGATGTGAAAAATTATGCTTTGCTGTTTTTTTAATGCATCAACTTTGATTATGAAAAGTTTACTTGTGAAAAAAAAATCTGCGTAATGAAAGAGGGTAAGAAAACATGAAAGTCTAATCAAGTTTATTTGTGTGGCACATTTCAGCAGCAGGCAGTTCAAAGTGTTTTACATCAAGAAAACATGAAGACATCATAAACACATCATGTAGTCAACAACTGTGAAACCAGTAACAGACATCTTGTCAGGTGTAACGGATACAATCGTCAATACACAAGTATAAATCTGACCTTCATTAACAAAAAAATTGAAAAATCTTTGGAGATGCCTAGCAGGCACAAAGTCCGCAGGTCCAACTAATTCTCAAAACCTGCAGCATCTGAGAAAGTGAGCTATGTCTTTTTGGCTTATGTGGTTCTGCATGACATTATTCCGGACAGTTTGGCTTCATTTTCCACTCTGGAGCATAAAGAACCAAATATGAAGGCTCTCGGAGGACAGGACCAAATCCAGCATTTAAATGTTATGTTTCTGCTAAGCATTTTATCTATCCTGCTATATGCTGAAGCTCTGAGTAAGAATCTAAGCTGCCAATTTGGTTTATGTCTTTTCATGCGTCACCAACAATCTACTGAAGTGCTGTCACTTTAAAATCTAAGGCGTCTTTATCTTTTCTATTCACCCATTTCAGAAATTCTTTGGACAACGCTGTATGTGGAATGTATGTCTGGTTTATTTATGCTGGTTTTGATAAAGAAAGGTCAGAAAAACCAAAGAAAACATTTCAGAGCTTCATTCAAAGCGTGTAATCTTGCAGAATAACTTTAATGACACAAACAGCATCTCTGACATATTTGGCTCAAATGTAAATGAGGTCTCAGGCATGCATTTAAAGGAAAAGCTGCTTCTAAAATGATAGAAATTCTCCTGCAGAAGTACAGAAATAGATGGATGTGTTTGCACCAACATGTCATTAGTGTTATTAACTCTGTGAGAGAAGCTGACAGTTTTAATGGTAATTAGGACAAACACCACAACTTCCACACCTCGTCAGAGTCTCAGAGAAAAGCAAGAATGCTAAGAAATATCTCGCCGTCTCATCATTTTTTATCATTTTTCATTGTGTTTGGGAAATAAATCTTCACAAAACAGTTATTTTAGAAAAAGGCAAACTTAATGGTGACCTGTAACCTAAAACTCGGCCTACAAATATTTCTCTAGCTCCTCCCGATATTCTGCCGAAGTGAAAACACACTGTAAAAAGAGAATAGAGCTTCAACATGAGTTAAATTGTTTCACATAATTGAATAACGTTTGTCAAACTTACTTTATTTAATATGACAACTTAAATTTCACTTCTCCTTTACTAACAAATGAACAAAAATGTTTAAAGTTGGATCGCCTGTTTCTTTTTTCAGTGCAATTAGAAACACATTTTCATTAACTTGTGTTGGGAAATCAGCTGATTTCCTCATATTTTATTAATGAGTCATAAATACTGTTTTGCATTGTGTTTAATACACTTGCAGATTTAGGAGTGTTTGCACTGTTTGTCGACATGCTGTCAGGTGAGATGTGTGGGATCTCCTGTTGCTTTAATCATCCTTAGGGCCGGAAATCGCTCAGCTGATCCAGGAAGGCTCCTGTCTTTGAGATGTGTAACCCAAACTGACAGTACTGTGTGGGAAATCAGCTTTGGCCGAGGGCTTCACGGATTAGACCCTATCTGCTGTTCTCCCTGCGGGCCGCTGCTCAGACCACAAACCCTGAACCCTGAATCTGCGCTGAGCCACAGGTGGGCTCAGAGGTCACTGAGGATTGGAGGTGTTTCATTTAAGACGCCAAAACAATTTCCCTGTGACCCGCAGAGCGCCTGCTCTGGAAGTCCTTCCCTGCCACGGAGCAGAGACATGTGACACCGATGAACCGGCGTTAACCCGCGGGGAGCGAGGGGGGACGACAACCTGATCTGGGCCTCACATGCTGAACGGCGGAGACCATGGCGGTGAGCGTTACACACAGTCTCTGGAAACATCACAATCACATCAGAGTGGTAATCTGCAGCTCTGACGAACATTTCAAGGCCATGGAGGTTCTGGTATCTGCAGAGCTGCAGCGTTCTGTGATCGAATGAAATATAATCAAAAAGTCAGAGCTGTGTTTTATACAACCAATCAGAGCCAATCAGTGCGAGCCCAGTGGAAACTAGGGGGCAGAAGGGGTTTAAAGGGGCCCCAAAAGAGCATGTTCCTCATCAGTCTCCCCGGCTCAGCGTTCTGTTTGGATTGCTGTGTTTGGATAAAGCAGATTGCTTTGCACTTAACCCTGTAATGTATGCAAAACTATTCTCCTGATAATTCTCCTTAGGCCCAGCCGCTCATTGCTCTGGCAGATGCCATAAACGGGACACGGCTTGGAGAAAAATGGCACGTAATAAATTGTGACATGGCCGTCCAGGGGGGTGTTCGCTTCTCTACAGGCTGCCTATCCCAAGCGCTGAACACACAAACACACACTCAGATGTGTTTCAGTCACATCGCGGATTCAGCTCCTGAAGTCAGGATAGAGTCTTCTGAATTAAATCGTCACTCAGTCGAACTAAAATAAAAGGTATAGATTTAGAAAAAAATACATGAACACGATATAAGGTATTATGGTTAGATTACAGCAGAGGTCATTTTAAATGGTGCCATTTTGAAACAGCAAAAGGTTTTGTGAACTGCAAGTTTTTTATGACTTAAGACAGATTTTCAGCCTTCGATCCTCTTGGCTGATGTTTCCGAGATAAAAGTCTAATCTTCTGTGTCTGAAAATCGTTCCTTTGGTGATCCGTTCAGTCCTGAAGGGTTCTGTTATGCCTCAGTACCAGCTCAGAGAATAAATATCCATCCACCCTCCTCCATTTTTTCCACCCTATTTTCTCTCCACATTCACTGATACATTCACTGAACTACATGAATGTGAGATAAAACATCTCTACTTTCTTTTGCGTTTGTGTCGTTTTAGAAATGGAGGAGGTAGCTGTATAGCTTTCTCAGTTTCAGTTATTTTCCTTTTTGAAAGTTGCACTTAAATACATTAGTCTTTTTTTATATTAAACCTTAAATCTGTACAAAGGTTTCCTTCTTATCAGGACGGGAAAACTTAAGTTTATGTCACTTGAAAAGTGAAATGTTGCAGAACTTGAATCTTTAATGCTTTAACACAAACTAAACTAAACAGACAAGGTCCCATACAGAAACAGGATGAACTGATAATGAACGGAGAAAGACAGGGAGTTTAAGTACTGCCATAACGATTATTGAATGAAGACAAATGCACTGATTGTAGATGAATGATACGTGTGAGAAAATGAAGGTGGTCCTCAAAGGCTGGTGTCCTGCAACTTTACCTCCTTGTCGACTGAAATTCTGCTGAATCCTAATATAAACCCAATGATGTGATCAGGTGACACAGAGACACTTCTAAAAAGTTTAAAGTACTGTTAATATCCTGCAACTTTAGTTTCATCTCTGCTTAAAGAAAACCTAAATCAATGGCGGAGTTCTCTCATCAGAATTAATTCAGCTCTGCAGATGCCTGGTAAAGAACAATTCTTTTGATTCAGATGTGCTGGAGAAAATACATCTAGAAGTTGCAGTATAGTAGCTCTCTGGGACCGAATTTGGACAAATCTGCTAATAAACTACCTTAGTCCAGGGGCTAAAATGCATTTAGGTTCCACAGAGTCCAATTAAAGATCAAACTGTTTGATTCAGATGTTGAAGCACATCTAAAAGTGGCAGGAATCCGGCCATAGAGGTACAGTGTTTAATCTGACCCCATGACTTCACTGAGGTGTTTTACAATCTCTTAGTGTGTTTCTCTGTATGAGTCTTCTGTTCTAAAGCTGTAAATCAAAGTTAAACCAGCAGATGGCAGCAAAGAACAGAGGAAAGGACTTGAACATGGAGGCTGAAACAAACCTCATCAGAGGAACACTTTCCAGTTTCAGAAAGTAAAAAGAGAAAAGGAGGAGCTTGATCTCATATGTTACTGTCTGCTGAACTTTATTTACAATCATTTGATGTTCTATTAAAATGATTAAAGAAAACCATTGATGCAAGCTGAGAACGCTTCCGTGGATTGACAGTTCCTCTGTATCACCGCACCATGACTGCAGAGAGGAACTGAGCTGAGCTGAGTGGGAGATTTCACATCAGATTTTCAGAGTGGGGTTACATCATGCGTCTCCTGCGGCTCAGCATAGCGGGGAACTGAGCCTGCAGCACATCAAATTATCTTCCAGAAGGAAAGCGAGGATTTGCAGATGTCACTGAGAGCTTTTTGATGCCAGCTGAAGAGTGGCGATGATCGAAACAAACTGTCCAACTTATATCCAGATATTTTCAAGAGATTTTAAACTTCACCCCATTTCTCAATAATTGAGAACCTGGATAATTCAGCCTGAGTGGTGGATTAGTTTCACTTCATCCATCAGGTGGAGAGTACATCCACCTGTCAACAGAAAATACACAGACGCCTAAAGAAAGGACTAATGAGGCTTTTGTTGCAACATCAACACTGAAGAAATAATCTACAGCAGACATTTGTCTCCTCTCATCTCAAATGTTTCCTCATTTTATCTCACAGATTTAAATTTATCTCGCTTGCAGATTTCTTTTTGCAATATTTTCACAATTAAATGTATCAAATAATTAAGACTACCCAAATAAACAGAAAATATATATTTTAATGAGGATTTTACAAATTAAGGTTAAAAAGCTATCCAAACTATGTGAAAAGGTGGTTGAGCCTTGTAGCAATAACTACCATCAATCATTTCTGATCACTTTCAATAAGTTACTGTAGAGAAAATTTGGCCCATGTTTCACTGGAGGACAGTAGCAAGTCAGCCAGGCTGGAGGACCTTAAAGAATAAACAGTTGGTTTACGGTCATGCAACAGCAGCAAAATGGATCCAAGCTGGAGTTTGATTCAGCCTCTCCAAAAATCTTCGTTTTCTAGACATTCAGAGAGCATTATATACTGCATAACTTGAGTGCCTTTGAGTTTAAGATCGCGAACTGATGGTCAGACATTGCAGCAGGATTTTCTGGTAGAGAGCAGAATAGTTTGTTCTTTCACTCAGAAGAAGCCTGAGTGGCAAAGTAGCTCAACACGTTTCTTGCCACATCAATACCAACTAAAGGTATGATGTTGTTTTTCTGAACATGATTTCTTCACCTGAAAATTAATCAGGGTGTGGCTAGATAAACTGAACTAAAAACTGTGGTCAATTGCAATTATTTAGCAACTTTGCAAACAGTGTGATTACTTTTTCACAAAAGGCCTAGTTAGTTTTTCTCTGAATAAAATCATATAAAAACTGCTTTTGAATTTACTCAAGGTTGTCGCTATCTCTTTCCAGATGCTGAAGTGAAAATGATGAATGAGTTTGAACTTGATATAACGAAGAACAGCCATAAAGTTTAGCAAGCCCTTATTTATGTGTAAATCATTCATGGAACTGAAAACATTAAAGTTTTACACCAAAAGACAAATACAAAGAAATCAGCAACGGAAAAAATAAAATGACTTGGACACAAAGAACAGGGAATATGTCTTATTTTCTGCCTGCATTTTCAGTAACTTTAAACGGGACAATAACTGACCCCTTTACCTACAGGAACACAATTACCGCTTTAGGCCTTTAGGTGGCACTAAAATTCAACATTTCAGCTGGTTGGACTTCAAACGCTCAGCAGGAGGCCAGAATGACAAACTTTAAGGTGTTTCCTGTCTGGAGGGCTTAATGTATGACCAGCAGGAACATGTCTTTAACGATGGCAGAATGTGAGCTCTGCATTCAGCGTTCGGCTCTGACAGTCATCAACTATCTTCATTCTGTGGAGTTTAATTGGTGAGATCTCCAGCAGAGCTGAGGATCAGTGGGACCAGTTAGGCCTGTGGCAGCTGCTGAGAGGGTGACAACGTGTTCACACATCCGTCAGTGATAAGTGGAGACGGCCACACGTTCGTCCTCCTCTGCATCTGCAAATTGATCCCTGCTCTGCGCAGGAAATGGACTGGTCGATCAGACTGTTCTATGGATTCTGCTAAGACTTAACGAGTTTGCAGTGTAATCGGTCAGCATAATAAATAAAGTAGATAAAAACTGCATAAAGAAACTGCAGTGAGATGTTTGATATGTGAGTTGATTACTGATGTGCTTTATGTGTTTTTAATGAAGCAAAAAGAGTAAAACCTAAATTGAAAAAAACAAAAAAACAAAACAACACTGGAAATGGATTGACCTGTCCAGGTTGTGCCCTGCTTCTCTCTTCTGTGACCCTGCAATGATTAGCGGATGTTAGCAAAATTTAGAAAATAGCTTCTACTGTTTGTGTAACCTGGGACAAAAAGTTAACTCCCTTTTTAAGCTACAGGTAACTTCACGTGAAGCTTATTATTTTCATCCTTCTGGATCTTAGGGAGGGTTTAGATAAAAAAGAGTGATCCTCAATTTTCAAGGTTTCAAAGATCTTTGGCAAACATTGTAATGTGGAGCCAGAATGTTGGATAAGATTCATATAAGAAGGTAATGACTAGTTAGAACAGACCAGGCTGAACAGACTGAGCATGTCTGCTTGCTGTTCACATTTATGCAAGAAATGATGAAGTTTTGCTTGAGTGAAAATCATCGACCTCTGCTTGGTAACTAAGAGTGACAGCTTATTAGGGGAAACTCATTTCTTCATTTTAATTTTTTCCATTTTCAGCGGATATAGACAATGGATGGATGGACAAGAGTGGAGTTAGTATAGTTTTGTTTAAAACTTTCTCAAGAGTCTATTATGAGAGTATAGATAGATAGATAGATAGATAGATAGATAGATAGATAGATAGATAGATAGATAGATAGATAGATAGATAGATAGATAATGAAGCATGTTGCAGGGTTTGAGGACCTAAACAGTAACACCAGAGGCAGAACAGAAAACTTGCTGAACTGCTGGAAACATACAATCCTATTTGTAAACCAATTTAACATGATGATATGTATCTGAATCCGAAAACTCAACTTAAAATTTAAAGAGTGCATACAGTCCTGACCTTCTCTTGATTAAAACAAACAAAAAAAACTTCTAACAGGAGTTTCAATGCACTCAATTTTTGTTGACTTTGATGTGAGTAAAATTACTGTAAAGTAATGCTGTTCGTATTTGATAACAATTATTACTCTACCGTCTCTAGTTGTGTAAGGTAAAGGGAAACCTATAATTTGTGCAGATTTGAAAGTGCATAGTTCCTCTGCTTTTTTGTTTGTGCTTATTTTTAAAAGTTTGCAAATTATGTTATAATTTTCTCTGTCTGATCACCAAAAAAACAACAAATAAATTGTATATGATAAAAACAATATTTTCATCAATTCCTTTTTTATTCTTTTTTTGAGTAACTTTTGACTATTTTTTAATGACCACTTTTTCCTTCCACTTGAGTAATATTACTTTATAGTAATTATTTGCTTACTAAGCTGTGTAGGTAGCATGGGACAAGATAACTCCAAAAACTGTTTATGATTTAGTTTCCTCAGTGGTGGAATACATTTAATATTAGACCAAGAAAACTTGATTAAAACACTTTTGTTTTACTCTTTCCCCCCTGAAATGCAGAAGAGGGGACATATCACCACAGAAACGATGCCGATGAGACTAGCTGACATTGTTTTGACATAAAAGTCAACTTCTGACTGCTTCGGAGTTGGAGCTGTGTGGGTACCAGAGGAGTATTTTTCTCTCGCTGTCGGGCTGTTTTAGGATCCGCCGGAGGAAGAAAAGCTCAGCACCAGCAGCTATCTTTACCCTGTTGTACTGCTGCAGTCTGAGGTGAACCACCCACAGTCCTCCATTTCAACAATAAATCAGAGTTTTCCTCCAGGGCAGTTCAGTTACAACGACTAAACAGCAAGGGAGCCTCTGCATCCTTTTTGAGTTGTTAGAGGTTCAGGAGGGAAAGCGGAAGCTGCAGGAAAACATTCCACTAATAAAATCCCTTTTCAGGCGTCGTATTGATTGGAAAAGGAGCAGATTGTGTCCTGAAAATTTAGAAGAGATGTCAGAAGAGTTCTTAATTCCTGCTAACAAGCTGGAATAAAAGTGAAGCTGACAGAGTATAACAGCTTTTCTCTTATAAATTAGATCAAGCAGAGACAAAAGCCGCCTTGCGTGGTATCGATTGTAAGAACTTTAAAGTTTTCTTTCTTAATGCATAAAGGGACATTTTGGATTGCAGGAGTCATCTCTGCAGATTGCAGTTAGGGTGAGAGCAGCTTTCAGTGAGGAGGCTCTGTTTGTTAGTGAGACAAGAAACAAAAAGGCTTCCAGTGTTTTCGAGTTTCTGTACCTGGAGTCAATCCCAAAGAGAAAATCTACTAAGAGTGATCTGCTCAGATCCAACTGTCAAAAACAGATCAAGCTGTGGTTTATTAGATGAAGGAAATCCTCCATTCTTGTCACTTCTTTGGAAAAATGATGGAATCATAAACCAAAAGACTTCCCAAACTGAACAGAAACTGAATAGAAACTGAACCCGTGAAGAACTTCATCTATCAAGTTCTTTTTTTAACTGTTGAAAGATCAGCTTTGCAGGTTGGGGCCTTTTCATGCACCAGTTCTTCCTGTTACCACCAGACATTTCAAACTGGACTGAGATCTTTAGTGTTTGTTAGTCTGCCTTTCCTTAAAGTTTGAACCATTTTAATCCATTCATACCGTGTCTATGACAGCTTCTTATTGACCACTGGAACCTTGTTCAGCTGATTTCTCACATTTTGCTTACAAAGTTAGTTTCCAATTTCTGCCATTTTTTGTGCCTTTTCTACTTTCAGAGCAATTCTTGCTCTGATGTTTTCTCTGACGTTTTCCCTGATTGATGTTTCTGCTTTCCGGTCGGAACATTTTGAGAACAATCAACATGTTTCTCCATCATTTCTGCGCATTTCACCTCTTGAAGAAGTTGTATACTCCTGTCTATTGTTTTAAGCCAACAGCTCTGTTGATGAGGTTATGTTTCCTGTCAATGGCAAAGCTGTGACAGCTTGTTAAAATAATTAACTACAGAGTCCTTTGGTGAGTCTGAAGTTAATTACTTCTTCCTCTCTCTTTCTTTCCTGTGGATTCTCAAAGGGCTCAATTCTTGGGCCTCTTCCTTTTTCATTGTATCTGATTCCTCTGGGCTCCATTTTTCAGGAAACACAAATGTGCTTTTCCTTTTTGCATTGTTTATTGCAAGTTTTATTTTCCCCTTAAGCAGCAAGACTCCATCTCCATCCAATCATTGTTAGAAGGTCTCATAGAAGTAGGAGACTAGATAACTCATACTTTCCTCTGTTTTAAGGACATGTAGGCAGACATTTTGCTTTTTAGTCCTGGGGTCTGCAGTGGATCGTTACAATATTATGCACGATGTTTACAGACAATCCCATTCATGCCTGTCATATAGAAAAGGAAAAATCATGTAACCAGAATTAATGTATCTAAACTTGCAGTTTCTCCTGACCCTATGATGAAAGTTTAAGGTCTTTTAAAAACACATGAAAAATCTTGTGTAATTCTGTAAAAATTCTGTAATTTACACAAATACTTTTTTCTTTTTACTCTAATTACTATTTGCCTATAGCCTTATTTATTTAGTTAGGCCTACTTTTTCAAATTAGTATTGCATAAATCATACACTTAATTAATTTATTTACTGTATAATCTATTTATTATGTCATTAATTAATTTATTACATCTAAAATAGTAATTAAACAGCTTGTTCTGAATGTTTTATTGATTCAGGATTGCGTATTCATTCATTTGAATTTTTATTTATTTTCTTATTAAAATATTGATTCTCTACATTATTTATTTTTCAGACTTTTAATTAAATTATATTCTAATTATTTGTTTGGCCTTTTTTAATTACTCTAAAACAAATCAATTAATAAATAAATAAATAGGTCAGTATATTCATCAATAACGTGTGTTTATTTGTTTGTAATTTTTTGTCAAAACAGGTCTTTCTTCTAAATTAGATCCTGATCTCAATGATAAGGTAAAAAAAAAAATCTAATTCTATTTATTTATTGTGATTATGATAATTATTGTTACTGCTATTGTCCCATCCATCCATTGTCTGTATCGTCTTACCCTGCAGTTATTCGGTGAGAGGCGGAGGACGCCCTGCACAGGTTGCCAGTCCATCACACGGCAACTTGAAGACAAACAGAACAAACAGCATAACATTGTTATTAGGCCACAGAACATTTACAGACCAAGTCTTTGACCCAAGATGTTGTTTTTGACACAAACAATCCCTCATTTCTCAGAGCATCAACAGAGCATTTATAATGCAGAGCACATATTTAGTTTTATTCATCCTTTTCTTTCAGCTCATAGGCTGTGAATCATTCTTTTAATATAAAATGTATTTCAGCCTCCTCATCTTGTTTTTCCTCAGTATGAAACCTAATGTGTTAGTCTGTATGATCTGGCCTTGTTTCGGCAGCCACTACTCAGAGGTGTTTGCTATTAAAAAGGAGTAAGTGTTGACATCAGGCAAACTGCTGATAATATAAAAAGAAAAGCGAAGCAGTGTTTTTATCATAGACAAGGGAAAGTGGAGGTCATCTTGTAGATGTGCAGTTGTGTTGATTCCTCATCACAGAGCTGCAGTTCTTAATGTTGTTGGAAAGTCTGATTGCAGGTGAACTTCTTGCAAACTGCTTTGCTCTCAGATGGCGAGCTTCCAGCTGGGCGGCGTTTAGCGGGGGTTTGTCTGATGAATAATTGCCTCTGCTGGGCACCCCGGGAAGAATCAGCACTAATAACTGTTTTAATTTAAAACAAAGCATCCTATTAATCTCAGCGGCGGGGCCCCTGACTGTGCAGATGAACCCAACGTGCTACAAATGAACCTCGGTGAGTTTAAAAGCTGCAGTACAGGAAAGTACAGTGGGAGAAAGTGTCTGATTGGATTTCAAGCTGCTTGAATAACTCTGGCTGATGAATAATAAAAATGTAACCTGATGAAAAATGGTGTAACAAAGTGTCTGAACACAGATATCTGGGTGAGGCAGGTATTGCTCACACAGCAGGACAGTGGGAACGTCTATGCAGAAAGACACACTCTTCATTTGATCTTAAATCACTGCCAAGACATGAATTTATTTTCCTAATCCTTGAGAATATACATTTATTAAACTTGTGTGAGTCCTGAAACAGATTGATGCCATAGAAGTTGAAGGCCTGATGGAAGCTTGTTTTATGCAGCCTGGCCAGCTGGATGCATTTGAAAGAGTCTTTAAAGGGGGTTAACAGTTTGGGTCACCAAAAATGTATGTACTTCATTTCAATAAATCTGTTCAAAAAGTGAAATGCATATATACATTTGTTGTACACAGAGTGGCATTTGAGCATTTTTTTTTCTGCGAGTATTGATGTTCTTGGTTAGTTTTGTCATGATTTATGAGTTTGACAGGAGTTTGGGACCAAACACAAACTTAGAGGCTAGTATGAGAAAAACAGGACAAGAAACCTGGATAGGTAGAGGAATCCAGCAAAAAGCAACGGAAACCAGGAAGCTTTAATATTGAGGAGTGGGAAGCGACACTGAAACCTAGTCAGCGTGATCAGAGGAATGCTGAGCAGAGGGATTTAACTCAGGTGCAGCTGAATTAAAACCCAAAAGCAAAGACTAACACTAGCATGAATCTAACTGCATAAAACATAGAAGGAAAGGAATTAACTAATAATGACCCAGATGACAATAATTAACAATTGGATATCAAAATATCTAAACCACATGGGTCAAACTCAAGGCGCGTGGGCCAAATCTGGCCCGCCGTAGCCTTTTATGTGGCCCTCTAGATTCCAGAGTATGCACTAAGTGTGCTTAAATATTGTTTTCAATCAAATCAATGCAGTTTTTATCTGTTTACTGCCAAGTTACAGTGGTGTGAAAACGTGTTTGCCCCCTTCCTCATTTCCTGTTTTTTTGCATGTTTGTCACACTTAAGTGTTTCGGAACATCAAACCAATTTAAAAAATAGTCAAGGACAACACAAGTAAACACAAAATGCAATTTGTAAATGAAGGTGTTTATTATTAAAGGAGAAAAA
>CAEFZX010006601.1:0-19120 GCA_903066825.1 Alfaro cultratus | reverse complement strand
TGTTGTTAAAGGGTTAACAGGAGAGCAATGTTGTGATGACTTCCTGAAGGCGGAGTTTCAGAAAGAGCAGGAGTTTTTAAAGTGACAGAAGCCCAATTTAAAGACCAAGAAGTCAAATTTCTAAGTCATATTTAATATATATTACAGAGCCACCTTGGAGACATGGAGGATTTTATTCTTTTGTGTAACCTCCCAAAAGTATTGCATTCTCTAACAATAGTTTTGCGTTACCTCACAATACTTTTGTGTTCTAGCACAATAATGTACTGATCAGTTCATCCGGCATAACTGAATACTGAAAATCTTTGTCAAGGTGGCCACCGTACGTTTTGCTATTTTATAAGGTTTTCGTAAGGCTTTTCCATTTATGCTAATATCTCATTTGTGAGATATCTGAAGCTTTATGTTTTTTTCTTTGGGATAGAAATGCACCACAGACCTATGTGCAAAATGCAAAAGCAAAGCAGGTCTAACATGGTTCTTTATATAGATATAAACAGAAACCTTCCATAAGAAAGTGTCTGTTTATTGCCCAGTGAGTTATTCTCAAGGGGGAATATAGTCATATGACAGTTTTGATTGTGTCTTTTTTGTGTTGTTCGTCTGAATAGTTAGTAAAGGACTAATTTCATGTGCAGTCCCTTCTCAATCTTACACAAACAGTCTTAAACATTGAATAAATAAATGGATTTTCAACCAATTCTTTGCATCAAAGAGTAAACACGTTTTCACTGAGGCTCTTTAAATGTGTATATATTTGAAATTTTAAATTGACATTTGTGACTGTATACAAAAATCGACTAGGGTGCATTTGCTAATTTCTTGTGAGGGAGCTCAAATGTATTGTGAAGGAAGGCAAAAGAAGTACTTTTCCCATGGCCCCCAGGAGGCTTCGTTAATATGTGTCATTTTTATAACCACTGAAAGTAGCATAGTTTCTTGATTATGCTATAAAATGTCATGCCTGGAAAACTCATAATACTGCCTGTTTAAGAAATTGTTGAGTTGAAACAGACTCCTATATCTTGCTGAAAAGTTATTTGTAAGTTTGTTTTGCCTTATTTCAAGAGTACTAAGATATTTGCACTAGAAACTGGACAAAGCCATTCATATGATATCAGGCAGTCTGACAGTGGCCTCTGGCAAGGCAGATGAAGTGTCTTACACATGGACACCATGTTGGAAGCGGACGGAGCGGGGACCGAACCAGCAACCCACTGACTCCTACCACCACTGCCACTGTCGCCAAGTCCCACAGGAGCTTAGCTCAGTCTTTCTCCACTACCTGAGGGAGTGATTCCTACTTTGACTCAGTGGTTTCCAGGTGGTATTCTGCACGAATGTTGCTGTTCACTATAGCAGCCTCTTAGTTATGGTGTTCCATGTATTCTTTCCTGCTAATATCTTAAACCTTGCTGTGAGTGGCTTGATTGTTTCTTTGCAAAGCCTGCAATTGGAAGATATGGTGCTCAAGGCCTTCTCCGGTGCTGCCATGGTCAGTGCTTCTGTGTGTGATGAGCTGAGGTTGATGGTGGTGAGGATTGATACGGCTGGACCCAGGTTGAAGTGGAAAGTGATCATTTTAATGAACAAGAGAACAGAAATCCGGGCAGCACAGGTGAACGAAGAAGCTAGGGAACTAAGACACACTGGTGACAATGAGACACGACAAACGACTAGGATCTGGCAGGGAGCAGGGTTAAATACACAGGTAGGGTTAAATACACAGGGAGATAATCAAGGGAAATAACTCACTCCCAGCAAACAGCTACATATAATCAGAGGCAGATACTGACAGTAGACCTGTATATATACACCCACCGATCTGTACATTCAGTTATTCCTCAACGAACATCATGACTGGAAGACTTGTGCTGGGGCTCCTGATCATCTGTCTTGCAGCAGGTAAAAAAATAATTCATTTTGAAAGTATTTTTTCAAAGTAGTTTATTTTAGATTTAAGATTTTTAACTCTTTATGGTAATCACTGCTTATAGTGAAGTCCTATAACAATAACACATATTAAATTATCTAAATTCTCTTTTGAACGCATAATAGACGTCTTACAGCTTGATTCATACTGATACACAAGGCTGAAAGTAGTCATCTAAAGTTGGTTATATCAACTGTGAAGTCAACATGGTAAATGTAAGTTGGATTATAAAAATAAACTTGGTTTTTTTCTGAAGTTGCTGCTCACCCGTGTGGGGAAAACAGGAAGGTAATTTGAATCTTAGAATAAAACTTACTATTATTAAGCAGAATTTGATGTAATGTTGGGTTGTTCACATGTACGACAGGCTGTTTGTGCTGATTCAAGACTCTGGACATGCACAATGGCTGTGCGCCCTGTGTGTGGAAGCAATGGACAGAGTTATGGCAATGAGTGTCTCCTCTGCAAGGACATGCGGTGAGTAATCAGTTGCTCCACACTCACAATTTACGTGTTAATTTTAAGTCACCTAACCTGATTCTTTGGAAAATAAAATGCTTTAGTCCCAACCTGGTACTGTGATAAATACCATCTGAGTTGAATGACTGAATCGCTGCTGTGTCATGTCACAATTCTCTCCTCAGGCAAACCAACCAGAAAATCTTGGTTGCCAAAGAGGGACACTGCTGACCAGTATGGTTGATGAAATCAACACTATGAGGCAGCCCAGAAAATGATATCCACTGTTGTTTCATTGTAATAAAGTCTAAGTTTGATCAACATCTGACCTTCTGGTTGTTTTTCCTCAATATTATGCATCAATTTGTGATGCATATTATATTCACAACACTGAAAAAGCACAAAATCTTACCAAGTATTTTTGTGTAGTTATATTGCAAACACTTGACAAAAGCAACTTCTCTTCAAGATGTAGGAGCTTGTTTTAAGTCAATAATGTCTAAATATTTGTAAAGTGCAAATTCCACTGGCAGATTTTTTTTCTAAATCATAAGACATTTTAAAAAAAAAAAAAACTGCCTGTAGAACTAGTACTTTTTAAAATGAATATTGAAAAGGCGGTCTTATTATTATCTAAAATCAACCTTTTTGAGTTTTACATCATGTTAGAAGGTTTTTCCCTCATCAAAAACATACCTGGAGTTTTGCTTTGAATCTTTCATGCACGTTAGAGAAATCCGTTAATCTTCCTTGACAACCACTCAGCTGTGCAAAACGCCTGGGTGAACCGAGCGCCACTTCTGAAACATTCCAACATTCATGTTCAAATGTAATCAGAAACTACAAGCTGAGCTTCCGCCTCATAGAGCAAACCTCCACCAGCACTCCTCCACTCAGCTCCTTCAGGAGATTCAGTAGATGCTTATAATGAGCATCTACTGAGCTCATTATAAGAGCTACCTGCTAGTGAAACACTGGGGAAAATGTTGTTAAAGGGTTAATAGGAGAGCAATGTTGTGATGACTTCCTGAAGGCGGAGTTTCAGAAAGAGCAGGAGTTTTTAAAGAGACAGAAGCCCAATTTCAAGACGTTACATTAAGAAGTCAATTTTCTTGTAAGTCATAGTTGACATATATGGCATTTTTATAACAACTGAAGGTAATATAGTTACTTGATTGAGGTATAAAATTGCTCTATGTGTCTGGAAAACACATAATTCTGCCCCTTTACGGTTTTATTGAGTTGAAACAATCTCCTATATGTAGCTGAAAAGTTTTAAGATATCTGCACTAGAAACTTGACCAAAAATACTTTGTTTTTCTAATTGACGGAAAAGAGTAAGTAAACCTTGTGTTGCACTTTTTACAGCTAAAACCAGAGAGTGCTTCACCGAACTACAGACTTAGACAAAAAAAAATCGACCAAATATGGTAAGAACAGCTGATAAGAACAAATGTAAAGCATTTAACTGGAGAGGTTCTGGCTGAAGAATATGGGATCAACATGTTGGTAATGTAACGAGGGACCTGACCATTTAAAGATCAAAAAGTAGTTCGTATGTGAGGACACAAATGAATAAGGAGCTCTGTATTTTCAGATCATAAAACTTGTCTAATTCTGGCAATATTTCTAAAATGGTAAAAGGCACTCCTAGTTACCGCCTTTAAATGAGGCTCCAAAGAACAAGACACACATGTTTTTTACCTTGTTCTTGTTATTAAATACAGAATTTTTAATTTCTGAGGTGAAATTTTGGAACAACCAGTGAGGTTTGTGAGGTCTGCTTACCTTTAAATCAGTCTTATTACTGTAAAGAAGCAGGAAAAAGAACAAAAAGAAGATAAAATCAAAATTAGCCATCAATTTTAATCCTGAATGATTCAATTTTTTTGGATAATAAGTATTAAAAGCACAATTTTAATTTACATGGTCCTCATTTTTAGTCTTGCTGGTTGCATAGACCCCTTATGACAAGCAAAACAATTGGAAACAGTGTTTCCTCACCCGGACGCGGGTCTCACTCTTGAACCAGGCCTGGAGTTGGGGTATGTTGGCAAACGCCTGGTGATCAGGCTTTTACTCCATGGGTCAGTGACATGCAGTGAGGTTCATAGCTGGTGAGGCACTGACTTAATCATAATCAGGTTTACAAATAAACCTGATTATGATTGTTTATGGAAGTTTTGTGCACAATGCTGGAGAGCAAAAAGACTATTCTTTTACATGCCATCCATAGCGGCGTAGAATAATTTCCTTAACTCAATGAAATTTGGAAATGTACAAAAAAATCCCATGAAATTGTGAATCATGTGAATTTCATGGGATTTTTTTGTAATCCCATGATTATAGGTATTATTACCTATAGGTAATAATATCTATAGGGATTATTAATTCTGTGCTATACTCCACAGCAAAGGAAAAAACCGAAGTACAACTCAAAACCACTTCTTTCTCTCTCTCTGTATCGGCCAAGCTACACGCAGACTTGTTGCCAAAGCAACTGATGCCACTTTATGTTTCAGGATTTAAGAACAAAAACCGCTCAAATATTACCCACATAAAGAACAAAACATTCAGTCTGTTGCAATAGAATGGTTTTAGGCTTAATGTTTATTTTGCGATTATTAATAAGTGATCGTTGCTATTAGTTAATCTAACTCAGCATGACATCATGACTCTAACACTTTTCGTGTTTCTGCTTATCTGTGTCGCAGCAGGTACAAAATGAAAGTGTTTCTTGTTTCTTTTGTTTTGAAGGTATATTTTCAAAGTAGTTTCTTTACAAAGGACAGCTGTAACTATTTCATTTCTATTTACAATGAAACCTGCTTTGACAAGTTGTTTTATGCTGATCACTATGTTGAGGTCAAATTCTCCAGTACAAACAAAAACATACAAAATGATATAGATTCTATTTTATGATGCATAACACACTTTAGAGGTTAATTCACACTGACCCTCAGAGCTGGTTGTTATCTAAAGCCTTGACATCATATATGAACTGTTATATGTCAGTTGGATTATTCAAGAAAAGAAAACTTGCTTTGTTATTTTCTATAGATTCTGCTGGAAAGTCTGGTCTCTTGAGAAAGGTAATATAAATTTTAGAATTAAACTATTATCTATGTGTAAAACTCACTATAATTGAGCAAGATTTGATGTGATGTGTTGTTCATATGTTGGATAGACTTCTTGTCCTACTCAAAGGGTGAACAGGATTTGCCCAATGAACTTTGCCCCTGTGTGTGGCAGTGACGGAAACTCTTACTCCAATATGTGTCCTCTGCACAAAGTGAGTACACACAGCCGCTCCACACTTGAAAGATTCACACATTACTTTTGTCACCAAGTCAAAATTAATGTGTGTTTATTCTCCAAAATTAATTTTGGAGCGTAAAATACATTAGTCGCCACTTAGCGATTAACTAATATGAAACTGAAAGCTGTTCTACCCTGAACAAAAACCTAAACGACCCATTTTGTCATGAGCTGAACTCAAGCATCCAAAATGTTTTCCATGTATACAATAGAACTATTCCTCTTAAATATAGTTCATAACTGTTCTAAATTTGTGTTAGTAGTTGTGCTTCCATGGGCTATGTAATGACATTTAGAAAATAAATTTGCTTAATATAAACATGCCAATTTAAAAAAAAAAAAAAAAACGACAGGAACTAGGAGGAGAAAAGTGCGGCATGTTTTTTTAAAAATGTTTGATATCACATGAACAAACTTTCTCACGTGTGATTTTAATTGCATTTCTTATTTGCTAAATTGTGTGTGTTTTTTTTACATTTGCAGAATATCAAACAAGGTTTTGCGCACATTTGCAATGGAAAGGCAGGTACTGAGTGGTTGTCTGACCTTTCAGTACACTCTACAGTGAAACAAATCCGCACATTTCAGAATGTCCTCTTATTGTGGCCAGTCTAAAGCACACAGTGTGCACTCATGCTGTCTAATCAGCATCTTGATATGCCACACCTGCTAGATGAGATGAATTATCTTGGCAGAGAGGCAGTGCTCTCTAGCGCAGATTTAGACAGATTTGTGAAAAATATTTGAGAGAACAATGTATATTGTGTATAAAGAAAAAAGTTTGGATGTTTGGGTTCAACCCATGACAAAAAGGGAGAAAAAAAAACCAATTGTTGCGTTTATATTTTTAAGTGTAAAGAAATCTCTGGTTTTGTCTTTAGAAATACAACAGAATACGTTGAGAGGAACAGGAAGGTTTTTCTACAGTGTTTTTCTACAATGAAGGAAAAAATAGCAATTCTTATCCTGCCTTCACACAAGAGTTCACCTTAGATACATTTTAAGCTTAAGAAAAATAACTTTTAATTGTTCAGAAAAATTAGTTACTATGTTTTGTTTGGTATTATAAATAACATTGCGTCTGAATAAGTGAATCACAGCTATGCCATGTCTCAATTCTCTCCTCATGAAAACCAGAAAGGACATCATGTTCGTCAGGGAGGGACGCTGCTGATCTGTGTGGCTGATAAAATAAATACTATGAAGCAAACTGGAAAAATGATATCTACTCTTGCCACATTGTAATAAAGTCTAAATGTCATCAATCTTGTGACCTTCTGGTTGCTTTTCTCGGTATTATACAATTTATGCTGTATGCTAGGTTAACAAGGAAGCGGCAGAAGAGATATTAATAAGTAAATAAACTTTATATGTATGGCACCTTCACAGATAAAACAAAGGATTTTACAGAAATACAGATGGAGGCATAAATAGAATAGACCAATACACTGAGAACAGATGAACAGCTCCGGGTTAAGGACAGAGTATTATTAGAAGTTCCAGAAAGCTTCATAAATTCTGAAATTGCCAGATATGGTTTCTTTTTTAATAAAAATATTTAGTAACACACAGAAATACAATAAACTACCATGACCTTTGTGCATGTCCACTGCACAAAATTAAAATTTCTGCAGAGCGGTTGTGGTTTCTCGCCAGGTCATATCGGCAGATTTCATATGACTGAAAGAAGGATGAATTGAAAAATGCATATGGGGATTTTTTTAATAGAAATCTCCTATCTGAAATATAAGGCAAGTTTTAAAAAAATGTTTCACATTTTTGCAGTGTTATAAGCTACTTCCCATTGCTCTAAGTACTTGGGAAAGGGCAGTCCATTTAAACCACCTCCAGGCCTGTTTGGGGAAAAAGTCAGACCATGCCACATATACCAGTATACGTGTGTGTTCAAATTAAAAGTCTTATTTCTAAGATAGCATCTGTTCAATAAAAACTTTTAAAAAATTACTGAAACATTAATAATTTTACTTTCAACAATTGTAAAACTATACTCTGAAATAAAAAATTGCAGCACTTTATGGGTTATCGATGACACTTCTTCATCTAGCAATATATTGATGTACAAATCCAATTTGCAGAACAGTAAGTACTAAGGGAGAATATGCTTAAGCTCAACTAAAACATGATGTGAATCTTGTTCACACTACTGTTCGCAATCTTTCACATCTTTTAAAAATGCTTAAACTGCAGCAACCCCTGAAATGCCTGTAAGGCAACATGTGCAGCATTGTTTGAAATGAATTTAAAGGTTACCTCAAACTGCTTTTTCAATTGCCTGGCAATTAAAAAATTAAATATTCTCCATACAGAAAATGTCGAGAAGCTGTCATAAGCAACAAGAAGTGTCCTAAGTATTTAATACAGCTGTTATTCCTTGTGCTTTTCCACTTTATTTAACTTAATTCATGGACTGATTTACACTTTTTGTATGTGTGGATTACATGCTATGTCAATTTTATATCAGTAATCCGACTGAAAATATAACTACTGAGAAAAATGTTGATGTTCAATGCTAAGTTTCTCAGCTGTACACAAAAACAAAGTGAATAAAATAAACAAAAAATACAGTCGGGAGACATTTGTTGTCAAAACATATGATTTTTTTATTAATGTAAAGAATAACTATTCACAATGGGTAACAGACTCAAACAGCTGTAATACTTAAAAATGTAAACAAAGAATAATATTGAGAATGAAAAGAGAAGAATCACCACCCTCATTCTGCCCTGCATTTCTCACAACTATTTCTACTTCTCTTCTTTACTTATTTTCATCACATTTCTCTTAAATACACAAGCCTTTGTTCTCTACTTCAAGTTTCTAGCAAACATTTCACTGCGTTGGCGTAGCTGTTTGTCGTGTCTGCTTTCCAGTGGAGAGATTTTTTTTTTTTTCATCTCTACGTCTAAAAAATGGAAACAAAGGCCTGCTAAGCCTGTAAAGTGCTCAAATTCTTTAAAAATCAGGGGTTTCAAAAAAAGAGGATAAAGTCCTCAGTTTGTAGTTAGCGGATCCCAGAGATAATTGAAACCCCTTCCAAGATTTTATACAAGACAGAGCACCTGTAATCACAATCCACCATCAGTTAAAATCCTGGATTCTTATTTTCTTAACTATAAAGTATTAAAAGCACAATTTTAATTTACATGGTCCTCGTTTTTAGTCTGGCTGGTTGTTTAGCTGCTAAAAACAATTGTCTCATCCTCAGTTGCAGTTAATAGATGTGGGCAGACTTTGGCAATTTTTCCACAGGATGAATGTAACTTGCAGTCTAGTTAAGAAAAGAAGGAGAGTGCACACTTTTTTTTTTTTTTTACAACAACCCCAGCTGATAAGAGAAAGAGGAATATATTTCAAACTGACCTGATGGATAAACGTTATAAAACACTCGTTTCCTTTTGCTGATCGGTCAGTGTTTAAAGTTCAGCTTTGTTTGGCACACAGACAGTTAGTTAGTTCACTCCAGTGTTAACATCACAAAATTGCAACTGTACATATTATCCATGCAGCACAGGCTCAGATCTGAAGTGCTCCCATCATACCCTCTCGAAGGCCACAACCAAAACATTTACATATTTCAGATCTAAGATTCACACAAATAGAGCTGCTAATGACTCCACCTTGTGGCCAGGCAAAAAAAAAATAGAGAGGGCAGGATGAGAAAAACCAGACGAGCAGAATGCACATTTTAACCAGACATAAGAGAACCACTATTTTTTTGTTTTGATTCTGACAATGAAGGACAACAGTTAAAAAAATCCACACACATCATTTCACAATAACCTATAATAAAACTATTTTCCATATGCTTTGTTGCATGTTGGTATTGGTCTTATACATTCCTTGGCAGCCTACATACATTGTTGTTTTTAATGGAGTGCTCAAGCTTGATGCTCCACCAGAATAGGCACTGTGCTGGACAATGTTAAGGACACCAAATACATTAAAAAACCCCACATTGGTTAGCAGTTTGAATTATTAGACAACCATGAGAAACAACTTAACCATGCTTGCCTAGAAGGACTTTTCTTTTTTCAGATTAGCAAAGGTTAAAACACAGATGATTGCACATTTGAGACTAAAACGGGATTTTTAGATGCTTATCTTCGACCATCTCTTGGATTATAAAACAACTGAGCTTGGTAACAAATAGAAATCGAGAAAAGGTTTGACCCTGAATAATAATAAAAAAAAAATTAGTCAGTCCATCTTTCAACAGCTGGCAGTGAATGATTCGAATGACTTTGTCTTTACAACGTCATAAACTCTGCTGTCTCTTGCTTACAGGCAGTCCCGCAGACTGCTGCCGTCTGCTCCGAGGAATGAGGACGAAAACCTTCCAGATTTCGTTTCGCGTTATCCCCTCCCAAAGTGTCTTATCCGTGAAGTCAGTAACCTGGACCTTCCAGTCGAACGGAGAGATTCAGATCCTGCCATCGCTTCAAGTGTCTTCTTTCTTCCAGTCCACGTCATGAAGAGGAGAAGCACCAGTCTCCAACCTCTACACAGCTACCTTCTAATCTTAAATATATACGTTTATTTGACTTGCATTGATTTGCATTGAGTTTTCATCGTTTCAGCGTCTGTCACGAAACCTGCCGTCGTTGCCTCCATCAGAGGCTGTGCGATGAGACGCAGGTTCACTGAAACACGATGACAATTAAAAAAGACTAAAAAATAGAAATAAAAAAAATGACCATAGGTCGTCTCCCCCACAAGTCAGTGGTCCACGTTTTTTTTTTATTTTATTTTTTTAGCAGGGAGAGAGGGTGAAGCATGATTCAGAAATCAAACGCAGCTCTCTCTTGTCTTGCTGTCTGTGAGGAAAGAGTTCAGTTGAGAAAGGTCCACCACAACTGCATCCCGCTTACTCAGGTGGATGTCTTTCAAGTGGTCCTCGTCACTTTGGTCCTTGGCGAAATTAACAAACACCTGAGGGAGGCGAAAAGAAAAAATATATACAATTAGATATTGCTAGACTAATTTGAATCTTTTGCAATTGCAATTTCTATAGTGAGTTACTCAGGGTGTCAGTAAAAAAGTGTGGGTTAGAAGCACAGGCACAAGATAAAAATGTAACTTGAACGAGTTTTCTATTGCTTTTGCAGAGCAGAACTATATTTAATCCAATATCAGAATTTTGACCATGGTTGGGCGGTTGTAGACAGAGTGGCCCCGTTAATTCAAGAACCGCCACTGACTTTGTGTTTGCTTGCTTACTTGGTCTAAAGTAGTCTGAGAGACAGAGTAGTCCTCTATGCTGAGTGCCTCCTTGTTTTTGGAGAGAAGGGAGAAAATTCGGGCGAGGGAGGTGAGCGAAGAGGGGAGCTGGTACTGCAGCATGTTGCGGTGTTTCTCCTTCAACGTGCTCCCCGGTAATTCCCGCTCTATGAATTCCATCACCAGCCGTAGGTCTGGGACCGGCCCCGCCACGCGCAAGATGATGGTGTAGCCGTCTCCGAACCTGGCGGAAGACATTTATTTTTTTAAGTGTGAATAACGGTGGAAAAAGACATTTGAGTATGAAAAAAAGATTTCACCCCTTATTTTGTTACCAAAACAACATTTTTGTAATGAAATGTTTCATTCGTGCAGGCCTACCGATTTTTAAGGTGCTGCACACTGCCCAGACAGCGGAACCTGCCGTTCACCATGATAGCCATTCTGGTGCAGAGAGCTTCACACTCCTCCATACTGTGACAACCATGAGAGAAAACATGTATTCAATACACAGACATAGGGAGACTACAGAAATGGTTCACTGAATTCATTTATTTCAATAGTTCAAAGAGATACTTCGACTGACCTGTGGGAGGTGAGGACCACGGATCGTCCCTCTTTGATGATGCTCAGGATGGCGTTCCAGAGGGCCCGACGTGCCTTAGGGTCCATTCCTGTTGTTGGTTCATCCTGTTACAAAGGTGATAACATATTTTTAGCCGAAATATACTGTGCAACACATCAGCCAGCACCAACGTGAACATTGTCATCTTTATGTTTTATGATTAATATGCAGTCTCACTGACCAAAAACACAACAGGTGGTCCTCCTATGAGTGCAATGGCAGTGGAGAGTTTCCTCATGTTTCCTCCACTATAGCTCCCTGCTGCTTTGTCCACATACTTGATCAATCCCAGTTTCCGTATCCCCCACTCTGCCACCTAGTGGGGAAAAAAAGAGTTTTGCTAAATGTTTGGACAAGCTTAACTTTTCTTTGTTTGATATACATGTTATCGGAGTAGGTTGGACATGAAAGACCAATGATGTGTGTTGCTGCTGCTGACCTCGCAGACTTCCTTCTCAGGTACTCCTCTCAAGATGGCGTAGAACTCGAGGTGCTCTCTTCCAGTCAGAAGGTCATTGATGGCATCAAACTGAGGACAATAGCCCATGTTCTGATGCACCTCGTTTATTTCTGTATTTACACTGAAAGGAGAGAAAACACACAAGAACATTAGTCTCCAAAGTTTTCACATGTTATTTTAGTTTTAAATGAAATAAGAATGCTTGTCTTGTTTCATACCTCTTGCCAGCTAAGTAGGCCTCACCGCTGGTCACATCCGAGTCTCCAGTCAACATTTTGAAGGTGCTGGTCTTTCCTGCTCCATTGACCCCAAGCAAACCAAAACACTACAAGGGAAAATGTGTATCATTGAATATATCTGCTATGACTATTTCAACACACTTGCTTAATCTCATAAAAGAATACAAAAAAATCGTGCATGTTCCTCTGTATTATTTTCTGTAAACTGTGGCATACCTCTCCAGGAGGGATGCCAACACACAGCCGGTCCACGGCTGGCTTCTGTTTCCGCTTGTAAATCTTGGTGAGCTGCCTCAGCTCAAGAATGTCTAACTGTCCACCGCCGCTCAGGATCCTCTGTCGCTCTCTGGCAACGTCTTCATCCTCTTCTCCAATGGGTTTCAGATGGCCGGTGGAGGATCTGTGGGGGTTTAAAATAGGAGAGTTCAAATTTCAGTGGACTTGAGCTTCATAGCCTGAACTATCAACCCACAACTAATGTTTTCATTTGTGATGTTTGGGTAAGTGGTAGGGTAACTCGACTGATGACATGTTTTACCAACCTGGCTTTAAAGCAGAAGCGGTACTGAATGAGGACGGTGATGCAGAAGAAAATAACTCCTTCTATTGCCATGGCGAACAGGTTCTTTCCCACCATGTCCCATGCCAGAGGAGAGCGAAACCGGTTTTCACCTATAACAGACAGTTTGTCTCTTTAACATGGCCTTTCATAAGACTTTTCTTGTCCTCGTTAATGATATGACTATAAAATTGTTAACAGGTCAACGTAAAGGCTCACCAAATCTCTCCAAAGCATCAGCCATGGCTTGATTCTTCACCATGTCAATAAGCCCTCTACCCAGGCAGAAGTGAGGGAAGATGAGGAATACATTCTTCAAGATGTCATTAATACCACCGATCTCCTGAGAGGGGAATGCAATTAATGCAAATTTAACTTCCTAATGCTTTTTTAAAAAAATTCTATAAACTGAAACTCTGAAACTTGTAACATTTACTCACATTACTTCCAAACAACTCCAGGACAAACGTGGATACACTGCCATTGATTCCAATCAGTATGTTGACACTGGTTAGAACTACATAGGCAGTGCTGGGGATCTTAAAGAAGAAAGAGGCTGGGTACATCAGAGGGGTGATTGACCACCTGGTAAAAGAAGCAAAACATAAATTTACATACAATCATTGAATGTGGTTGAAGTGCAAAGCCTCAGTGTTGAAAGTTTGTCCAAATTACCCATAGAGGAGCAGCAGCAGAGCCAGTACTGGTAGATTGGTGGAAGAAACGTAGGCTTCTTGTTGAAAACAGACAAATATGATGATCACTAGCGTAGCTGGAACGATGTAGTTACACTGTGAGAAGGAAGAGGAGGATCTTTTAATATTTCCACTTAGAATACTTTGCCACTCGAGTGGTGTTGACTTTGTAATGTCTCACCATATCCCAAATAAAGTTGGCCAGCCAGTAGAGCAAGGGCTGCACTCCACTGATGAACTGCATATGTTTGGCCTTTGTTACTCTCTCCTGGATGAGGAAGACCACAAAACTGGCAGGGACAAAGGACATGGCGAAGATGACGCAAATGGACACCAATACGTCCACAGACGTCGTCATCCTAAAACCCAAAAGGTAAGAATTGTAGATTGGGAAAATTTCTGCTTGCGTTCATATGTCAGATTGATCGTGGTGCTCACAGTGCAACTTGTGAGAGCTGCTCCTTGGTGAGGTTTAGTGGATGGTTGTAAGCGGTGATGCCAAACTTCGTCGGGTCTTGACCAGGTTTGAGACTCGACCGCAGAATGGCGTTGTTCATTACGTTGAGGAAGGAGCCAATGCTGTGCCAGCCCTTGTTGTTAAACCAAATCTAAAGGAAGAGGGGAGGGGGGAATTTTTAATCTTGGATTTAAACCACTGCCTTAGAGATGAACTGGGTGAAATTTTTAAGTAGCTCTAAAATTATATTCCAAAATATCTTAAGTTTTTCAGTCTCCTCTACGTTTAAATGAGATCATCTGGAAGCTGCCGGTATTTTCGTGTGCTGATTGAGGAAAAGTTCCACGTTTTGACAGCACTGCCAAGACTCCTTGAGTTGTCATGCCAGGCCTCTATATGGCGCTGTGACAAAAATGAGCTACTCCATGTAAACGGGGCCTAAATCCTGTAGTAGCAAATTATTTAATGTATCACGTTGTAACATGATGCAAGAATCAATAGCAGTATTGACCTGAACTAGTAAAATGTTTTTGCTCTTTACATTTCTTTACTTTTTATTTATTGCTGGGACTGAAAATGCTTTACATGAGTATTTCACAGAGGAAGATTATTGGTGGATGACCACCTTCAACCGCCATTTCTTGTGTAAAATTAAGAAGATTTGTTGTAAACATCCACTTAATGCAAACATGAAAAAAGTTTCAATTAATAAACTTCTATGACGATATTATAAGACAATAAATGTTTTTGGTCCCTCTCAGACTAGCCGTTAGCTTAGCCTCTGAAACCAACTAATATGGATTTATACTAAATAAAAACACCAAAGAATTGTGCACTGCAGGTACGATATTAACTGTTTATAACCAATAATTATTTAAACAGAGCACCGATCAAAATATATTGAAGTGAAATACAAAAACATATAGAGTTGCTAACCTTAACGTTATTCTTTGTGTCCAATCCTTGGATAAAACCAGAAAGACTGCCGAAAAAACGATTGGCTGCCGTTCCCTAAAGGATGGATGAGGCAGAAAGGAAAGGAGAGAGACAGAGAGAGTCATCTTTAGCAAATATGTAATATGTTTGCTTAAATATCAAGATTTACTACAACTCTATAATCATAAACCAAAGTTATCTAAGATCCATGCAGATTTTGTTTTAGCCTCAGCAGGGGCTCTGCCAGGAATCTTGGGCCCCCTTACAAAAAATTAAATTGGGCCCCTCCACGCAGCTGCTGTTACAATTTTTTTGAGTCTACCTGACACATCAAAAGTGTCACAATTTTAAAGGCTTGCAACGGCCTTGCTTTCTTTGGTCCAATACTGATAACTAGCACAATATTTACTGCTCATGAATTTTACATCCAACAGTCCGCATACAGTATGCAATTAGGTTGCTTAAATCTTTTCTATTAGTTTTAGATTACTGAAATGTCTCTCCCCAGGAGCAACAGTCATAGGCAACATGCAAAATACACATAAAGCAATCCAGACTTCTCAAAAAATGCTATGTAGTTGCATTTTATTCAAGCTGCAGTATATAACTTTAATAAAAAATATGTTTTCTCCATATTTGTTAAAGCTGTCACCATGTCATGATAAGTTTGTTATGAGACAGATAATCTGTGAAAAGATCAATCTCCTCCACCTGCCATATGAGATTGTGATTGACAGCACTAAAACTCTCCTGCCACTGACTGGTTGTTTCTAGATAGAACTATTACCTCTAAGCAGAGGAAATAGATTTTTCACAGATTATCTCTCATGCCATACTGTCACAACATAATTAATTTCTATGAACAAAAAATAAATAAATAAATTGTGGAGGGCCCGCTGTTGGTCAGGGGCCCTTAGAACTGTCATAACTTTCCCCCCCTATAGGGGGGCCCTGACCCTCAGTAACAAAGACTTAAATAGAAATTTCCTTTAGTAAAACCAAACTGGTTCTGTATAATAAGAATAATGTCATTATTCTAATCTAATTCTTACCTCTTCAAGTTGGAAGAGTTGCCTCAGTTGCACAATAGCTTCATCAATATCACCTGTGTGGGACAAAACATGGGAACCTCGGGCGCCCAGAGAGAATCCACCGTATCTGTTATGGAGAGCAAACATTTTTACATCAGTGCAGCTCACAGCAGAGGAGCACTCGGATCAATGTTTTCTTTTTTTTTTTAAGACGCATAATGTCTTAGAATATACCTGAACTCGTTGACCCAGATCTTGTTATTCAGGCTGTAAAAGGGGAAACCATATAATGAAAGGTTAGAACTTCTAAGTAAGAAATATGACATCAGAGGAAAAGACGGTAAGAGTTTTTACCTCTTGCCGATGATCTGAGCGTAGGTTTTGACCAGGTAGTCTGACACGTTTCTACCAGTCAAATTCTGCAGCGTGTCTTTGTCACTGATCATCATCTGGATACAAACACAAATACTTCATTACTGTGTGCCAAGTTGAGTTTGCGTGTGAAGCACTTTGTTGCCATAACTGAGTCTGTGTTCAGATTTTTGTTGGTCCTACTGACCTGTGGCGGTGGAAGTCCACCGGCCCCGGCGGGACACTCGGGCAGCATCCTCTTACGGCCTTCACAGCTGCACTCACACAGTGGAGACGGGTTCTCCATGGTCCAGTTGCCTTTGTCGAATATATCACTGACACTTTGAGCAACCTGAGGGAGCGTCCAATCGTCCTTCACTTCCACACAGGGAGTGTCCCTGGAGGACGCAGAGAGAACAGCATTTTAGTTTGTAGCTCAACTTTTCTATTTCTAATTACTACATCATTTTGAGTTTTGTTTTACTGAAGTTAACATTTTCTGGATATATAATCTCCATGAATAAAGTTACTATTTTCCACTTACGGTATGGGCTCTCCTTCCATGCATCGTGTTCCAAATCCTGGTTTGTCCATCAAAGCTCCCAGCAGTTTGTTGTTGTGGGGTTCTTCGGGTATGTCATTACTGCACAGGCACAGACAGAACACTTTAAATCAGTGGTTCCCAAAGATTTTCTGGGCCCCTCTATAGATTACAATAAAATCCCCCCCCAAAAAAGAAAAGAAAAAAAAAATCAACTGGGCACACACATCGTTCAACGAGACATAAACCTATACACATATTTTGTTTTCAAACTCCACTGAAGTTTCTTTCACACTTCAGGTTGCAGCAAAACACACTACAAACCATCTTTACAGTGAAACACTTTTGTGTAACTGTTTCTTTTTTTTCATTTTTTTCATTCATCCATACTGCTTCCTGCACCTTCCCCCCCTGCAATGGCACTATGCCCCCCCAAGGGGGCGCGCCCCACACTTTGGGAACCACTGCTTTAAGTAATGGCATTTCTTACATTTAATATACAAGAAATTATATTCAATTTCTTGCGAGTTGTGTATTAACTCACAATAAAATCTTTAAAAAAAGCAGTTATTTCCTTCATGATCTAGGTCTTTTAGCAGCACTTGTTTAAATAATAATCCTTACCACCATTATGCAACCTTTTACATCTATGTACACCTCTTAATGAAAAAATACTATTCACTCATTTATACTGTTTCTTTTTGTTTCTTTTTTGTTCGCAGAAGCGAAAGCGTAAACACTGCTGTGATAAAATGCTATCTAGAATTACACAAAGAAGGTTTACATTTTTCCAAAAAAATGCTAGATTTTAGGACAGAGGTTGATAACATGGGAATGATGCCCCACCTGATGAAGGAAAACTGCTCTCCATACATGCTGGGATGCAGAGCCAGACTCGGGTATTTCCCGAACGGAGGAACAATGAGGCTGAACACCAGTGCAATGCACACAAACACTGCTGGCAGAACAATCTGAAAAACACGAACCAGAAAAATGTATTTAACCTTCAGTACAATAAAATGGACAAAGGGCATGATTCTATCATGGTGTAAAATAATGATTTTAGTAAGTTGTGTTAATGATAAGAGCACCACAACTTTACATGCAGTTCTTGGATGTAACATTAACCACAGCACACCTGAGCGAAAAAGCCTTTCCTAGAGCGGCGAGCGTAGAGGAACCGTTTCCACAGGAGCGCAACAAACTGCTGTCTCTTCAGACTCCAGCCTTTGACCTGATATGAACCTTTGCCATCTGTTCCACCGAGCCAGTCAGTCTCACGAGATTCTGCACAGAAAAGACACATTGTCAGCAAACGTACAAACAAGATTAATGTGTTCTCCGGTTTTGCAACAGCAATGAAACTTGTAGCTATTGCTAAAAGCATGTAACTGTTCCAGTTTTGTAACAGCAGCACATGAGCCACATGTTGCTTAGTTTCTGTGCAATGTTTCTGAGTTTTGCATATTTTTCAAATGCACAATGCCCCTCAGTATTAAAACTGGAATATTTGTCATTGCTCTGCACAGCAGGCAATTAAATTCTACCTGGGTCACCTTCAGAGTCATTGAAGTCAAAGTCATCCTCGGTGAAGGGCTTCAGGCAGCTCTGGTGGTCTCCAAAAGCATGTCGCCGTCGGGTTCTGGTTGGTACAACTCCATCTACAAAAACACCAAAGTACACTTGCTTAATTTACTGTACAATTTACTCAGTGCTTGTATTTGTTTGTTATTTATGTTTTCATTTGCATTTACCACATTTAAAACATCATAAATCTCACCTGAAAGCTCAACAGAATCAACACCGCTATCTTCTGCCACTTTCAGGAAAATCTGCCGCATCAAAAGAAACAAGGTCAATTTAAGGGTTCGCTTGAGATTCAATGAATGTTAGCTAAAAATGGATTAAAAGGTTATGTTATATAAGCAGCCCCTACCTCTTCCAAGGTGGTGTCAGAAATTCCGTAGCTTGAGATTCCTAAATCAGTAAGTCGATCATCAAGCTCATGGAAAAGCTCAACAAAGGCGCCGTCTTTAGCCGACTGGTATGGCAAGACGTAGGTGAGCTCATGCCCGAGATCTTCCACCAGACGAGCCTCTGAGACGTGTTTGAAAATCACACTGGAGATGAGGGAGACGTCTAATGGGAAAGATGAGCAAAAAAAAAAAAAAAAAAAAAAAAAAAAAGGGTGAAATGTGGTTGATAAAAATTTTTTAATTTTTTTAATAGAAAATAAAAATTCCAGGGAATACCAAATGTGTTATTGACAATTTAAGGT